>CAUYUJ010017665.1:206034-228744 GCA_963575745.1 Prorocentrum cordatum | reverse complement strand
GGGCGAGCCCGCGACCAACGGGGCCCAGGTCACACACGGTGCCTGGGCCCCGACCGTACCCTTGAACACGACGTGGCCCAGGGGCGATACTTCGTACAGCAGCACGCACTGCATGCTCACAGCCTTGATGTGCGGCCGAACTGCTCGCCGCGCAGGGGGGTAGGATGATGCCGAACCCGCAGAGTTGCACCCTAGCTGCGCCCGCGTCCTTGGAAGTTTTTCATCCATCGCCAACTTGATGGCCGTCTTCTGCGCCGAGCGGGTGCGCGCATCCTGCGAAGGACCTGAACGCAGCATTCAACCCGACAGTACGTCCACCGCGAATACAAAGCCTTGCTCACTCCAGCACGGCGCATGGCCCAGCCCTGCGCATGGCCCAGCCCACGAAAGTGCCTGTGGGCTCCAGGCTCAGATGGCCTCGAAACCAGCGCCTCCTCCGTGGGCGGCTCGTTCACAGGCACGAATTGAGGATGATCTCTGAAGAAGCAGTCCACAGCCCAACTCATCACCTCGGTAGGCTCGCAGTGCTGTCCGCAGACTGCGCACCGCATGGTCCGTCTTCGCCGTCGCATTGCACTGCCTGCGCCTAAAGCAACGTAGCACTCTAGGGTCAGGATTATGCCAGAAATCGTGGTATTCGATGTTCACCGCTGGTATCTTGGCTGGGCCTGCCATGGTCGACTCACTACGCTCAAGCTTCTGCGCCCCCTCCGCATATCTCTGCGCGAACTGCCCCAGCATGGTGAGCGCATCCACCGAGCTATCGGACTTCATCTTGCAATCGCGTACGAAACTCTCTGAGAGGGAGACGTCGTCCCTGACCAGCCCCTCGAAGAAATCCGCGCACTGGCTGCCGACCCAGTCGACGAGGTCGCACTCCTTCTCCGCCGCCCAGTCGAACGAAATATGGGACCCCTGCTGGCGAAAAGTTGGCCTTTCTTCTCCATCGGTCAGCTCCAGAATCTGTCTCCAAAGCCCAGCATGTTTAGCCCGATTCCCTGCGTTGATCGTCTAGTCGCGCTTGGCCCTGTTGACTAGCGATGGGTGGTCCGTGACGACGATGGCTGGCGCCGCCGCTGCCTTCAGCGCCTGGGCCGCCGCGTAACTCTCGGCGTAGGGGCTGACTGGTTGGGCCCACGAACTCCGCCGCATCTAGCTCTACACGGCCTCCCTTGACTGTCCAGCTCGACCGCCGACTGGCCACTTCTTCTGAACTCAAGGATATTGGAGTGGGACGCTGCTCCATCAGCGCGGACCTGGCCGCCCCGCCTCGCTGCCCTTCTGGAGACAGCGACGCCCACCATGGTGAACGGGCCAACTCGTCATGCCGAGATTGTCGCCCAGGCTTCAGTGCAGGTCCCAAGTCGAATTTTACAGGATTCGGTGGGCGCTGGCCCACCACCTGTAGTGGCGGAGACCCAGTCGTCCTCGCTCGCTTTTGAAAGACAACCATCCCGATTCGGTCGGCAACGTTGCTCATGAACCCCACTGCATGCCTTCGAAATTCACGTGGTAGGCACTGCGCCGCCCGGCGCCTGTTCGTCGTCTGGGTCGGGCCGTTTCGGCCTCGGCCCAGGCGCCCTCTCCCAACGCCCCCCGAAACATATTTCGTAGGTCTGCCAACTCTTGCCAATGACGGACTTCGCGATCGTAGCGTTCCTGTCTTGGCACCCCAGTCAAACCTACAATGCAATATCGTCGCCTCTCTCCCGGATGACGCCAGGCACTAGAAGGCAGCATCTCGATGATATGCCGCAGAGTAACCCCAGGAAGCCAACTCCTCAATGAAAGACCCCACGCCGTACTGCCACCCCATCTAAACATCGCAACCAGAAAGGGCCGGCACCACTCCATCCAGTTCGCTTTGGACGTAGAGACCACCTTCGCGTCATCAAACGACCTGGCCGCCCAATCTTCCAGGGCTTGTCTCATATCCACGTACTCCTGGACTGCCCCAGAACGCCGCGCCTGGGCATCGCCTGGTGGGGGCCCCATGCCTCTGGGACTCACCTCGTAGTCGGCGCCCGCGCTTCTGGCCCCGCCCCTGTCGCCGCCGAGGCCGCAGTGATAAGAAGGGGGATTGTCCAGATGGGCGGGGGTCGACGGCCGCAGAGGTATCAGCGTCGCGAACTCGGAGACGTCGTAGCACGCCTCACCCAGGCCATGTTATCTTGCGACCTGGCCAAGCCGTCGACGCAGCAGCTTTGCAATGTCCGTAAATTCCTCGTCCTCATTCTGCACTGGCTTGCCACGCTCGCACCGCAAATGCCCCTAAGCTCGCGTTCTCAGCAGCGAACCACGGGCACTCAGCATGATCTTGGTGAACTTTTTGGAATGCCTCGTCGTCGGCGCCAAGGGGGCTCTCGCCCATATCACGCGGGCCGCGCCTTGTCGCTTGACCTCCAAATCCAAAATACCCTTCCGCATAGCCCGATGTCACAATACTTAAGAACCTGTCGCTTCTGGGGCATGGTCGATCAGGCGGCCGCGCTGCCAGTGCCCCACCCCTTCAACAACCGTGGCCCGCACCTCCTCGGGCGGCGTCGTCAGCGACGATATGATAAACGCCCCCGCGAGACTTGAAATGTTTCGGGCCCGCGAACTCCCACTCAATCTCGCCAAGAGACAGCCTCATCGCCCCCATCGGACCTGGCATGATCCTTCCACGGCCGCTGCCCACGCCCGCCACGACGATGCGCCAGGTAGCCTGCCATCCCACTGCCACGTAGCTTACCTCTCCGCCAGATCGGCCGTGGCATCGAACGCGGGATCCATGAACTCCTGCTTCTGCGTGGCCGGATTACACGTCAGCGATCTGCATTCCTGAAGGCAACCTGCTGCCACCCCCGCCAGTCGCCTCAACTTGAGCATGGCAGTATCCGATATCCCCGAGACACTTCCACCGTGACCTGCTGCATACACCCCCGCTCTCCATGACAGCGTAGCCTTTGCCCCAATGCCTTGTCGCAGAACGCGTAGCCGCGGTTGGCGATCTGCTGCGTTGCAAGGCATCATTTTCTCGATGGTTCGCTTCGCGCTGCCGCCCAGTAACTCATGACCCAAGTTGCGAGCGTGGGACTCGTGCAGCACTTGTCCAAAGCCCGCTGTGCCTCTATGGACGTCGCCACGAAATGGGACTTCCCTGCCTGCGCGAAAAAAAAAACCAGTTCCTTCGTCCGCTTGCTGAGGTACGCCGTAGCCTTCCACAGACGCGCTCCAAGTTTTTCCCAACCCATTCCAGCGACGTGTCATCCATCAACCCTCTGAGCGTAATAGAACGGTAAATGCGCCTCGTATATTTCAAGCTGCGAAAACGCAATTCGCTCATTAACGTAGTCGCATGACTGCATCCAGCTCGAATGCCTTGCTATACTTGCACAATGCTGGAGTGCCCCCCCCAAAAAAAAAACGGATGCACCGTGGCTGCGAACACTGCCCCATGAGACACCACGCCAGACGTGAGGGGAAACCCGCCGCCCTAGCTTCCCGAAAAAAAAAAACCGCCATGACGAATCGTCTCGTTGCACTTCGTCATGCCCATGAGCACAGCGATGACATGCTGGCCCGCCATTCTAACCACCTCAGCCGCGATGTTCAGCTCAAGCGCGCGGTCGGAAGAAGTGCGTCCACTACCACTTCCCCAGAACACGTCATCCTTGTGCTTCTGTTCCAACTGGACAGATATATCCCTTCTGGCACGTCCCCACCTTCGTGACATCGCGTGCAATCGCGCGATATGCCTGTGACCACCGTCTGGTTTACCCAAACGAACAATTTCGGAAACCAGCTGGTTGGTTGACCACGCTCACAGCTCCTCGTACCGACTGCAAGCCTCAACCACGAACATCAGTACCATCGTCGGCAACCTCTGAAAATCACGAGGGTGAACACGAAAGGACCCCAGTCCAATTTTTCTGGAACATTCCAGCAGCGCGCCAAGTATCGCCAGCAGTAACTCTTGGTAACATCGCCAATTCACTGAGATCGGCCGGCCCCTGCATGACATCACCCCCATGCCCGCGCCAGATATGCAACCAACCAAGCAGACGCGCATCGACTCGTTCATGTGGTTGAGCACCATCATCTGCATCAACAAGCTCTTGAACGTCAGCCACAGCAGGAGTATCTAAACGCCGCGCTGCCCCCCCCCACTCACAGCTTTCTGCAACCGAGACTTCCATCCATCACGGGCCCTCTCCTGACGCTTGAGGTCCTTTACCCTGGCCTGCCCCAGTGCCTTCTCCACCTGGTCCTCGAAGCCTGGCCGCGGGCCTCCGTCGACAAGAAAACCCGCGTGTTCTTCGCCTTCGCCATGGTAACGATCAGCGACGTGAGCCCCACCGGCCCGTTGGTCACCTCATCGACGTTGATGCCCGGACCCCTGCCCAGCACCGCGATCACATGAGTCCTCGTAGACCTCAAATGGCGCATTCACCTAGCACGGCGCTGCCAAGCTATATCCCCCCCAGCGCTCTGGCCTGAGTGGGGGTTCGACCTCTGGCGGCTCGAGCCTCTTCTTGGCTCTTCTCGGCGTGGGATCTGCTCGGAGATAGCGGGCCATCTCAGCGCCGGCGATATCATGCAGACCTAAAACTTCTTCATGGACGCCCCCATCATGTCCCACGTCGAAGTCAAATCGCCAACATTCGAGACCCTTTTAATTTCCCCCACCATGCCTTCCCAACCCACAGTGGGTCCCGCGCACCCGACCTGGCACGCCTGGGTAGTCGCTTGGGCCCCACCAGCTCGCGGCACCATTAGTCTCCGAACCCGCCATTCAGCAGCGCCGGCGCAGGTGAATTAGGAAAGGCAGTCGTCATCCAGCTGGAGTCGGCTCCCCCCGTGCGACTGACCAAGGAGAGCGAGGTGGCGGCGCCGTCGATCGCGCTGCCAGGCGACGGCGTCAAACGCGCAGGGCCATCGGGCACCCGCAAAACACCGCGAAGAAAAGCAAACCTCCTTCGCACATCTCCTCGCGTGACACATCGAGACCGTCTGGCGCCATGCGCGGCGGCCCCCATCTCCTCAGCCGCGTAGACATACTCCGCCACTTTCCCCAGCGTCAAGAAGTTGGCCTCTGACAGCTTCTCGGAATGCCGAGGGTGAAGAGCGACCGCAATCGCGCCCCCAGGAACTCCCCCCATGACGCGCGCTGTAATTGCGCGACCTGGGTCGACCGTGCAATCGCCCGCCGACGGTTTCAGCACCTCCGCGCCCTTCGGGGCCAGAACAGCCACCCCGCCAGACGAGCCAACTCCTTGGCCCTGTTGTGCCGGCACCCATAGACCATGCCAACCCAACCTAGCCGTCTGCCGCTGCGCCTTCGCGACCTTGGACCCCGCCGCGCGATGCCCCTGCGCTGGCGGCGCCATCGCATCGCAGACCATTAAATATTCATGAAACGCCGGCGCGCCCGCGACGTTCAGCGTCGGAATCGTCTGAAGCTGCTTCTTCATTGGGTAGAACTTGCCACGGGCCATCCTAGAGGGGGCACCTGAGTATCATGCGGACGCATCCTCGCCACATTTTCGCCTCGAGCCCAGGCACGAGGCCTTCCATCCCACTGAACAGACACTTGGCAGACTCGCGCAGCTCATCGTCGGCATCAGGTACAGACGCATCGGCACCACCCTAACCCGTGGCGAACATATCCCTCCATTTCTTTGGGCCGAGCGACTCCTTGGTGAAGTAGTCGTCCTCTTCTTCCTTGTTGCAATCTTCTTCTGCCCGACGTCGCACGCCCTCGGCTTCTTTGGCAGCAGACGCTGCCTTCGCCTCCACCTTCGCCTATAACCTGCAACCGCTCCCACCGCAGCTTCGACCGGCGCCCCCAATGCCCGCAGCATCTCGCCCGATGCTTCGACCGAGAGCTCGGCGTCAGCAATGAAGCTCGCCAGCGTAGCCTTGGATTCTTCTTTACGACCAGCAGAAACGGCAGAGGGGCGAACTGCGCGACCCTCAAGCTGTTGCCTTTGCTGTCCCCATTCCAATAACTCCTTGCCTGCGGCCACATACTGCTCATGCGCCTCCTTCACCTGCTGCTCGAGCCCCTCGATCTCGGACCTGATGATTGCCTCCTTCTGCTGCCAATGAGCCTGGCTGTGCTGGCGTGCTTTGATATTCTGCTCGACCCGCGTAATCCGCACCTACAGCGGCTTCTGCTCGTGGTATTTGTTTCGCCATACTTCACGTTCTTTGACGGCCTCCTCTAATCGTATTTTGATGGCTTCATCGTCCACGCCGCTGGTCGACTCGTTAAGCTTCGTAAGCCTCTGCGTCCCCATCTTAGGGAATGTGTCGCCACCTGCTCCGCCAGGCTGAGGCTCTACTTCCATAATATGCGCGCCCCCTCCTTCCAGCTGCTGCAACTGCGCATCTGCCTCTTCGATGCGCTTTTCGAGGATGCTAAATTGCTGCTGCGTCGCCCACCTCCCTTTGTGCCGTGGTGATGCATGCAGCGAAACGCTAGGTGCCGAAGAAGACGATGACGGCGGTCCTGCGCATGCATTTCCTTTGGCCACACGACGCCTGAAACAACTCTTCCGCTGGGTGCGGTTGACCAACTTCGCTCCAGCCCACTTGTCCATGCACCATTCACATAGCCACTCTCCCGTCGCCTCTGCGCGCGCCATCGGCGCCATTCCTCGCGCTGCTTTGCGCCACGAGGCTGCGACGCGTCCCACAAAAGGCCAAAAGCGCTGATTAGACAGCGAATGTGTAAACGATTGGACACTGGCCGCGGACTAGCGGCACCCCTGCTGCCAGGAGGCTGAACGGCCCCCCCTGGTTGTCTTCTTGAGCCACAATGGCTACGGAGGAGGAAGGGGCGGAGGAGGAGGAGGAGGAGGAGGAGGAGGAGGAGGTCCAGATCCCTGGGACCACCTGGCCCACCCGATGGGCCAGGGCCACCGCTGGCAGCCCCCGAGGATGCGGGCGGCGGGGGCGGCCCTGGCCGCGCGGGAGCGCACGGCAAGGAGCCGGCGGCCAGCACCTTCAGCAGCGCGGCCCGGACGGCTCGGGGCAGGGAGTCGGCAGCCCCGTGGCGGCAGCCCAAAAAAACAAGACGAACCCAGGACTCCTACTCCTCTTGGACTTCCTCCTCCTCTTCCTCCTCCTCCTCCTCCTCGCTCCTTTCTCCTCCTCCCTCCTGCCTCCTCCTCCTCCTCCTCCTCCTCCTCCTCCTCCTCCCCGTGGTGGCAGCCCACGAGTACGGCGAAGGTCACGTTGCATCTTTGGGGGGGGCCTCGCTGCTTCCGGCACGGCGGGGGGATGGGCCCCGAGGGCAGCGGGCCCCCGGCCCTGGAGCCCTTCTCCGAGCGGCCACGAGCGAGTGGGCGGAACTCGGGGATCGGGGGGGAAACATTGCGTGCGAACATTCGGCCCCCCGAACGTCGAGCGCCTCCGGAGACGACGACGACGACGACGACGACGACGACGACGACGACGACGACGACGACGACGACGACGACGACGACGGACGACGACGACGACGACGACGACGACGACGACGACGACGACGACCGACGACGACGACGACGACGACGACGACGACGACGACGACGACCGACGACGACGACGACCCGAACCCTCACGGGAACACTCGGCGGCCCCGACCTGGCCCTCGGACCCTGGTCGCCCGTGCGGGCGACAGTCCCGGGCTCCCCCGGGCAGTCCGCGACGAGGCGGAGCGGGTCGGAAGAGAAACGCACGAGCAGCTCCGTCGGGGGGGGGGGTATGGAGCAGCGATGGGGTATGGGGCGGCGATGGGGTTGGGAGGGGCATCGCTCCAGCGGACTCCTCATGCTGCATCCTCGGGGGGCCTTGTGTGTCTCGTCGCGGCCCTATCCGCGTCGAGTCCGTGTCGAAGCCAAGTCGGCATCGTGGGATCCGTGTCGAACCTGTGTCGGAACCGCGTCGACTCCACGCCAGATCCGCATCGAGCCCGCCTGGAGACCGCGCCGGGCACAAGAGAAAACACCAATGTGGGGACAGACGAGGCCCCCCAGAATATGCAGCGTAACGTAGCGTTAGGTCGGGCCTGTCCCCCTACAGGGGGATTTTGGACAAAAAATGGAAAATATTCAAAACGTGCTCCCCAAATGCTCAAATATATTAAACATTATCCCAGTGCGACCCTTCCTAGGAGTTGGAGCCTCTAGGAAAGCAACATTAGTAGGAGCGGTAAACTCCGTCCTCCTCCTTCTCGTCGTCGTAGTTGTAGCAGTAGTAGTAGTAGTAGTAGTCGTCGTAGTCGTAGTCGTAGTCGTAGTCGTAGTCGTAGTCGTAGTCGTAGTCGTAGTCGTAGTAGTAGTAGTAGTAGTAGTGTAGTAGTAGTAAGTAGTAGTAGTAAGTAAGTAGTATAGTAGTAGTATGCAGTAGTAAGTAGTATTATAGTAGTAGTAGTAGTAGTAGTTTTAGTGTTAGTGTTAGTGTAGTGTTAGTGGTAGTGTAGTGTAGTAAGTGGTATTAGTAGTAGTAGTAGTAGTAGTAGCAGTATAAGCGAGCAGTAGTAGTAAGTAGTGTAGTAGTAGTTAGTAGTAGAAGTAGGACCCGAAGCGCCCGTAGTATGTAAGTAGTAGTAGCAGTAGTAGTAGTGTTAGTGCTAGTGTAGTGTAGTGGTAGTGGTAGTGGTAGTGGTAGTAGTGTATAGTAAGTAGTAGTAGTAGTAGTAGTAGTATAGTAGTAGTAGTAGTAGTAGTAGTAGTAGTAGTAGTAGTAGTGGTAGTAGTAGTAGTAGTAGTAGTAGTAGTAGTAGTAGCAGTAGTAGCAGTAGTAGCAGTAGTAGCAGTAGTAGTGGATGCGATGTTGTGATCTGCTATGCTACGCTGCGCTGTGCTATGCTATGCTGTGCTCTGCTCTGTTCTGCTATGCTATGCTATGCTGAGCGATGCTATGCTATGATATGCTATGCTTGGCTATGCTATGCTCTGCTATGCTATGCTGTGCAAATGCTGCGCTGCGCTATGCTGCACTGCGCTAAGCTAAGCTAAGGTCAGCTAAGCTACGCTAAGCTAAGCTAAGCTAGGCTAGGCTAAGCTAAGCTAAGCTAAGCCAAGCTAAGCTAGGCTAAGCTAAGCTAAGATGAGAAAAACTAAGCTAAGCTAAGCTAAGCTAAGCTAGGCTAGGCAACGCTAAGCCAAGCTAAGCTAAGCTAAGCTAAGATGAGAGAAGCTAAGCTAAGCTGGGTGAACCCAGGAAGCGTAACTGGGGGAACCGCGGGGCGGATCCTGGGGGAACCGCCCGGGGCGATTTACACTGCCCGGCCCCTTTAAGCTCAGAGAGAAAGAACCCTTCTAGGCAGCGCCTAGGTAGGGAAATAGTCCCCCAACTATTTCTTGGCTATTTTTGGAAATTTCCCCCTGTAGAGGGACAGGCCCGACTCAATCGTAGCGTGTGTCGACACGGCGCTCAACACGTAGATGTTTACTGCACAGGTCGCGACACGTCCGCAGCACCTGGGCGCGCGCGCGGCGTTCCAAGGCGTGCGGAACTGTCAGGACGGCCGCAGAGGTCGGGGCCGGGCGAGTTGAGCCAGGGGCAGCCCAAAGTCGGTCCCAGTACCTCTCCCGGGGTCGTTGTCTCAACTCGCCCTCCTCTGATGTAGAAGAGAAAGAAGACGAAAAAGAAGAAGAAGAAGAAGAAGAAAGCAAAGAAAAATAATATGAATAATAATATAAAGAAGAAGAAAAAGGATAACACAAACAAATAATAATAATAATAATAATAATAATAATAATAATAACATTAATAGTAAGAAGCAACGGCATCAACATAATTTGTTGGCGCTCCGCGCGGGTTTCTTGGATCTGCGACGGACCCCCCTCCCTGGCGCGCTCCGCGCGCCAGGGGCGGCGCCAGAGGCGCCGTCGGGGGAGCCCAGCGCGGATCCAAGAACTCCGCACGGAGCGCCAACTAAAATATGTTTGTGCCGTGTTTTCGTCCTCGAAGCTCCAAGTCGGCCCCTGGACCGCTCCCGGGGTCGTTGTCTCAGCTCGCCCTTCTCTGAAGAGGCGGTGCGATGCCAGGCCTTGGTCGGGCATGTCCTCCTACATGCGGATTTGGGAAGGAAAATGGAATGTAGGAAACCAATGCTTGAAAATAGTCAACAATAGTCGAAAAATCGTCCACCGACTATTTTCTGACTGTTCTTTGAATCTTCCTCCTGTAGAGGGGCGTGCCCGACTTCATGCCAGCCCCCTCGGCTCCCCGAGGTGCGGCGGCGCCCTCCTCGTGAAGCGCGCCCTCCTCGACGACGACGACGACGACGACGACGACGACGACGACGACGACGACGACGACGACGACGAGCGACGCCCAGGGGGCCCTTCGCGCTAGTGACGCTCTGAGGGGCCGACCGACACCCCCATGGCCACGCCCCGCGGACGGCCAGGGCCTGCCCCGCGCAGAGGGCCGAGCATATTCCGTCGGGCATGCCCCTCTACGGGCGGAAAGCTCAAGAACAGCCAACAAATGCTCAAGCAGCACAAAAAAAGAGGCCGGGGACGATCTCTCTCGACGAGGCCTCGACTCTGAATTAATCCGTCTTCCAGCATCCGCCTGTTTCGGGGATGGACAGACCCTCCTTTAGCAAAACGTGGTTCAGTGAAAACGACCTCGGGCCCAAACCTGGCGGGCGCGAGCCTGGAAAACAACGGCCGCGGCGCCCTCTCGAGAGCCGAACACGGACAATTCACTAATCGACGTGTCACTGTTGGGGGTTCTGTCCTCGCCCGACTGTTGGAGGACAGGCCCGACCTAACTCTGGTGGGCCGGGGGGGAGGTCCGTCCCCCCGGCGCGCGCCCGGAGCCGCTGCGCGGGGACTTCCTCTCCGCCGCCTGCCTCCTCCCCTCGCCTCCCGCCTCCCCTCCTCCAGCCTCCGCCTCCTCGCCTCTCCACCTCCGCCCGCTCCTCTGCCTCCTCCTCCTCCTCCTCCTCCCCTCCTCCTCCTCCCTCCTCCGCCTCCCCCTCTCCTCCTTCCTCCTCCGCTCCTCTCTCCTCCTCTCCTCCTCCTCCTCCTCCTCCTCCTCCTCCTCCTCCTCCTCCTCCTCCTCCTCCCCCTCTTCCTGCCTCCCCTCCTCCTCCTCCTCCTCGTCCGCCCCGGGCCTCCTCCTCCTCCTCCTGATGCCCCAGGGCTCCGCACCACGACGCCGCCGGCTCCCCACCTCGACTGGCCCCCATGCAGGGCTGGCCAGACGAGGAGTGCAAGGCCTCGGTTCGATACGGCTCCGGAAGGGTGTCCGGGAGCCTCGGGCGTTTGAGCCAGAACGGCTGCGGCCGGGACCTTCGCATGCCGCGTGATATGCAACTCCTCCTTCCCCTTTCGAGCGTTGCGGAGCGGCCAGCCTGAGCACGCAGTGTGCCAAGGAAGTTTCAGACGGGCGATGCCAGACATCGGTGTCCGTTGCGCATCGCCCAAGTGGGTGTCCCATCGGCACAATCGGCGGCGCGCCCAGGGGGGAAGTGAGTGAGAGGGGGCGGGCCTTCTCCGAAGGCTCGGAGAGCCTTCCCCGAAGCCGCAGAGGGCTTCTCGGAAAGCGGGAGAAGTCCCGCCGCCCTCTGAGAAGGCGGCGGAACTTCTCAGAAGGCGGCTGGCGTCTAGACTTCGAGGGGTGCCCGCAGCCAAGCGGGCCCCAGCGGGGGTGTCCGACACACTCCAGCGGCGACTGGACCCGCCGGGGAGGGCTCGCAAGTCGTCGCGGGGGCGACGTCTCCACGTCTGGCAGAAGCCGTGGGGGGCCGGAACTCCCGCCCGGATCCGCTCCGCTGGGGCGCCCAGGGGCCCAGGAGTTGGCGACCTCTCCGCGCCCTGGCAGTGCCAGCCGAGGCGCGGCGGGGCCGCTGCGACGCGGGCTTCCCCCCGGTGGGCTGGCGGCGGCCTCACGCCTGGCCGCACACACCGAGGGCGGACGAGGTCCCCCGGGTTCGGGGCGCCGCTCCGCGGGACTCCCCGGGCCACTCGGGGGCGGGACTCTCGGCAGCTCCACGCACAATCGGAGCGCACGACGCTACAGGGCACGAGCCTCCTCCGACGGCAGCATGGCCCCCAGCAGCCACGGGACACAGGGGCACCCTTCTGGTCTGAAGCCGGGCGTGCCCCCCTACAGGGGGATTTTGGACGACCGGTAAAACAAATTACGCTACCGAGGAACCCCACATACCTATTTCATTTCCCATGTGTACCATTGGTGCTTCTGCTGCTGCTCCTCCTTCTCCTCCTCGGTGTCCTCCTCCTCCTGCTGCTGCTTCTGCTGCTGCTGCTGCTGCGTCTGCTGCTGCAGCTGCTGCTGCTGGTGCTGCTGCTGCCGCTGCTGCTGCCCCACCTCCCCGTCCTCCTCCTCAAAGGGCCCTCACCCCCAGCGCACCCCCTGTGGCGTCGAGGAAATGCCACGCCTGCCACGCCCTGGGAGCCTGCAACGCATAGGGCCCTCACCCCCAACGCACCTCCTGTGGCGTCGAGGAAATGCCACGCCTGCCACGCCCTGCGAGCCTGTAGCGCATAGGGTCCCCGCCCCCAGCGCACCCCCTGTGGCGTCGAGGAAATGCCACACCTGCCACACCCTGGGAGCCTGCAACGCATAGGGCCCCCACCCCCAGCGCACCCCTGGGGGGGTGGGGGCTCTATGCGTTGCACGCAGCGCATAGGGCCCCCACCCCCAGCGCACCCCCTGCGGCGCCCAGGACATGCCACGCCTGCCAGGCCCTGGGCGCCTACAACGCATAGGGCCCCCACCCCCAGCGCACCCCCTGTGGCGTTGTGCTGTGCTGTGCTGTGCTGCTGTGCGGTGAGCTGTGCTGTAGCGGCCGAGCTCAGGGACCACCCCCCTGCACACCCGCTCTGGTGCGAGAAGGAGAAGGGGATCGGGGAGGTGTGAGACGCGGGTGCGGCGTGGCAGGGAAGAAAACCAGAACCCCACGAAACATGTGGGGAAATACGCTCGTGGCTCGTCGTGGGGAGCTCAGCCTGTCTTGGGGCCCTCCTGGGGCCCTCTCCGACCATGTAGGAATCCTCTGGTGGCTCTCTTGGGCCGTCCTGTAGCTCTTCTGTGCCGCTTGACGCTCTTCAGCCCATCTTGGAACCCTCTTTGGGGCCTCTGGGGCCGTCTGGGGCGCATTTTGGTAACCTCTTGGGCCGTCGCGACCGCTGGTAGAACTGAAAAGCGAAGCTCGCAGAAATATACGTTGTCCCATCGGAAATGCTTGATTTGTGCGTTTAGGGGGCCTTATCAGCGGCCTCTGGGACAGTCGTGGGGGGGGTCCTTCTGGACCTTTTGTGGCCCGTCTGGGAGCCTATTTCGGCTGTCCCAAGCCCCTCTTGGCATGTCACGGGTAGCTGAGCCTTCTTGGCGCCCTCATGGAGCCCTCTCCGACCCCCCTGGGGACTCTCTCGGGCTGTGTTGGAGCTCTCTTGTGCTGCTCGACGCCTGGAGCCCTCTTGGGGGCCTCGTGGACAGTGTTGCGCCGATTTGGGGAGGCGTTGGGGCCGACGTGGCCACTGATGGAACACAAGAAGCGACTATCATAGAAATGTACGGCTTTTCATTGGAAATGCTAGTTTTTTTGCACCTGGGAGCCCTCTCAGTGGCCTCCTGGACCGTCTTCAGGGAATCCTGGTAGGCCTTTTTTGGGCCCTCTGGGAGCCCAATTCGGCCGTTACGGGTTCCTCTTCGCCCGTCATGGGGACCTGGGCCCTCGGGGGGGCCTCTCCAACCATGTAGGGATCCTCCGGTGGCTCCCTCGGGGTTCCTGGGTACTCTCTTGGGCCGTGTTGGAGCTCTCTTGTGCTCCTGGATGCTCTCTTCAGGCAGTCTGGGGACCCTCTTGGGCCGTCTGGGGCTCATTTTGGGAGAGGAGGCGGGAGGAGGAGGAGGCGGGAGGAGGAGGAGGAGGCGGAGGAGGCGGAGGAGGCGAGGAGGCGGAGGAGGAGGAGGTAGGGGAGGAGAGGAGAGGAGGAGGAGGAGAGGATGAGCGGAGGGAGGAGGGGGAGGAGGAGGAGGAGGAGGAGGAGAGATGGAGAAGGAGGAGGAGGCGGCGGGAGATGGAGGAGGAGGAAGGAGGAGGAAGGGAGGAGGAGGAGGAGGAGAGGAGGAGGAGGAGGAGGAGGAGGAGGAGGAGAGGAGGAGGAGGAGGATGAGGGGAGTGGGAGGAGGAGGAGGAGGAGGAGAGGAGGAGGAGAGGGGAGTAGAGGAGGAGGAGGAGGAGGAGGAGGAGAGGAGGAGGAGGAGGAGAGGAGGAGGAGGGGAAGAGGGGGAGGAGGAGGAGGAGGAGGAGGAGAAGGAGGAGGAGAGGAGGGAGAGGAGAGGAAAGGGGAGAGGAGAGGAGAGGGGGAGGGGGAGGAGGAGGAGCGGAGAGGATGAGGAGAGGAGGAAGGAGGAGGAGGATGAGAGAGGAGGAGAGGAGGAGGAGGAGGAGGAGGGGAGGAGGAGGAGGAGGAGGAGGAGGGAGGAGGATGAGGAGAGGAGGAGGAGAGAGGAGTGAGGGGATGAGGGGAGGAGGAGGAGGAGGAGGGGGAGGAGATGTCCAGGACCCCCGAGAAAACCGCGGCGCACTCGACACCCTGGCGAAGCCTTGCCACCCTGCTGCGCCCGCGCGATTTGTTCCGCGCGCGCGGTGCGCTCGCCGCGTGCAGCCCGCGCAGCTGGCCGCACCTGCGGCGGCGCAGGTCGCGCGGGAGGGGGGCGAGGACGAGCCTAGGGGAACAGAAAGTGACATAAACCTAACAACTCGGAGGTCCGCGCGGATTTCTCGGATCGGCGCTGGGGACCCCTGGCGGCGCCTCGGCGCCGCCCCTGGCGCGCTCCGCGCGCCAGGGAGGGGGGGTCCAGCCCCGATCCGAGAAATCCGCGCGGACCTCCGAGTTTTTATGTTTGTGTCAGTTGTTGTTCCCCTAGAGCCAGGGCAGGAGGGCGGCACCGCCGGGAGGATGGAGAGGATGGGCGGGGCAGGGCGAGCCAGCGCCCAGACGAGCCGGCAGTAGGAGTACAGTCGAAACGTATAGTAAGGACGCGAGGTAAGGACGCAAGACCCTTGGAGGCCAAAGTTGGATTTTGGGGCGGGGGGCGGCCAGTGAAAACGGCGAAGGACGGGCCGCAGAGGCAAGGACTCAAGGGTATCCTAGAGGAAGGCGCGCGTCCTTACTAGGCGCGTTGACTGTAGGGGCCCGGCCACAAGAAACCTTCCACAAGAAGGCCGACTCTGAGACCCCAGGACGTCCGTTGATCTTTGGTGTGGGGACGTCACGCTGTCCATGGTAAAAGCATCGAAGCCGAAGAAACCCAGGGCACCCTGGAGGCAAGAAGGGTGTTTCTTGACATGGGCCCCCACCGTAGAGGAACAAATTGAGTGAGCGTTTTCTTCTTCGGCGTTTCGACATTGGGCGGAAAGGGGTGGTGGAGGGGGGGGGGGTCTGGCTCCAGACCTTTGCTTGATGTGACTGATTGCAACAGTGCGTCCTATGGGGGAGACTCCACTTTCGTGAAACAGGCGCCAAAAACAGCCAAGATCTACTCCAGGGGGGGGCGGGAGGGAGGTGGTGCGAGGGCCCGCGCCGATCGGCAAAACAATGAATACAACGATCCCAAAAGGCATTGACATAAGCTGTCGGAAGCTCGCGCGGATGCCCTGGATCTGCGCTGGACCCCCCCGCCCTGGCGCGCGGAGCGCGCCAGCGGCGGCGCCGGATGGCCCGCCTGGCGGGGGGGGGGCTCGGCGCCGATCTCTAAGATCCGCCCAGAACTCCGAGATTTCATGCTTCTGTGGCTACTGTGTTCTTCGAGGGACGGCAAGCCGGCACAGAGCTGTGGATGAGGAGGGCAGCTGGAAAATCACGCCAACCGATGCTGCGTGCAGGGGCCCCGGAGGACGGCCACTGCAGGCTACAGCGCCGCGCTGCGAGCCACAGCGCTGCGCCACTAGAGGAGGGGAGGGGGGAGGAGGAGGAGGAGGAGGAGGAGGAGGAGGAGGAGGAGGAGGAGGAGGAGGAGGAGGAGGAGGAGGAGAACAATACGGGAGGGGATGGGAGGGGGGGAGGGCGGAGTCACAACGCCAACTCCCTGGGGTCGATCGGACTGCGCCGCCGGAAGCGCATGTCGCCGGTGGGGTCGCTGAACCTTCGGGGCGGGGCGCGCGAGGGGGTACACCCTACGAAATGCTTAAGAAATCATGGGTTAAGAAATTCATAGTCTCAGAACTTGAATAAAAACCCAAAATTTCCATTCAAATCTTAGGATTTACATTGAAACATTAAGAATAATCGAGACTCTGGCCGAACACTTAAGTTTTCTTAAGCATCGCCTAAGGTGTAGAGGCGAAGGCACACTTCGAGTAGGGAATGGAAGACAGAATTGGTGTACCCGGGGTCGACGACAGAATTGATTTAGCCAAGAGTAGAAATTTCCGTCGAGCCTACACAACATACTTACCATAATGCGCCTAGATCTGCGAACATTGCGCGCACGTGTCCCAGGCCCGATGCAGATGTCAATGCTGGGGCACATGAGCTCTGTAGCCGATCTTCTACTCGGGAACTAAAGGGCTTCTTAGTGGGCATCGGCCCCGTCTTGGGGGCCTCAGCGAGTGCTTGTTGCATTGTCACTGGAGCGTTTCGGGGAGGCATGGTGCCAGGTCGTCCCCTCGCCATGCACCCCCATCATGAGCCTATCAAGACTTATCCTCCCGACCCCGTTCGGCCACCTCCTGGGGCTCATCCTTAACCAGTCTCGGGCTCGTCCCTAACCGCAAAGGGTCATTCGTATCCCCCATCTTATAAATGGAAACTCATAATTTTGTAACGCGGGCTTATGGACGGATTGGGGACCGAAAACGATACAAGGAAAATGATTCTCCTCCCGCGGCAACCACTGCTGAAGCCTCCGCCGTCTTCGTCGTTATACGAGACAATGCCGACGTGGAGACAACTGGAAACCACACCATGTGGGTTTGCACAACCATCCTTGCACGAAGATGCTCGAAATTTCTCCCGCAGCGAACTATTATCCGCTGAAGACGACAACCACTCAATAAAAACCGTTCGGCCAACATAAGTGCGGAAGTACGCGCGCAGCAGCAATCGAACAAGCTCACCACAACGACGGCTGGCTCTTACTGCGCACGATGAACCTGCGCGATTATCATCTGAAGACGACGACGGTCACGACAACGACAACGACGAAGACGACGCGCATACTCGACTTGAGATGTAGCAAACTATCTTGGCATCATTGTACAAACAAGCTCAGATTTCTTCTGTCGTGCAGGGTCGCCCAGCAAGCAGTACCCGATGGGAGAAAAAAAACACCCAACAATACCCAGCACGGAAAACAACAGTGCGCAAATAATTGCACGCGCGGCCACCACCGAACACCGAATAAGCTCGAAGAGGAGGGCGAGGAGGGAGATCGAGGAAGAAGGCGAAGAGGGGACGGGCGAGGAGGGGAAGGACGAGAGGGAGGGTGAGGAGGGGAGCACGAGGAATGCGATGAGGGGGGCGAGGAGGAGGGCGAGGAGGGGATGGGCGAGGAGAGGAGGGACGACTGTTCCCAGCCGAAGCTGGGGGGAGGGGGGGTGCATCATGAAAGACACTCTGCGCTCACTCCCAAGGCTGACAAGCCAAATGGCAATGCCAATCTTATGGATGCGTCCTCAGGAGCTGAGGGGACCCTTGAGATCGGCATTGAGACAAAGGTGATGCCAGTCATAGGAATAGGAATATGTTTCAAGCTGGTATGTCCTTGCGAGCTCCTCGAACTGCGTCCTGCCGTGGCCAGGCGGGCCACCGCGGGGCTCCCAGGAAACGAGGCGCTTCGACACTGCAGGTGTCGAGTCCCCTGGATGGCGGAGCCGTGTGCGCGCCCGTGAGAACGGCGACCGCACAAGCGAAACGACACCGCACCGACAGCGAAGCCGACACCGACAGAAACCGACACGCCGCAAGCTGCTTGGACGGGCGCAGAGACGCAGCAGCAGCTGGCCGAGCAGAACCGACCGAGCGCAACCGACCGCGACGCGGCCGACCCGACCGAACAGTGGACACCATTGATTGAGCAGGGTCTGGCAGTCCTGGAACTCCTATAACTACCCCTGCTTTCAGCCCAGAGAGCTTCTAAACGCAAGGGCCACGTTCATATATAACACAAGACCGATGCATCAACTCACACCTCCATACAAAACTGCTCGTACGCCACGAGGCACTTGTCATATTACATGAGGCCGATGCCCCGAGAACCCTGCGCGAACGCCACACCAGGTGGGTTGCTGCGGCCTGTCTGGAGGGGGATAGGGATAAGGATCGGCGCTATCGGAGGCGGGCCCCTGCCGTGGGCAGGACACTTGGGCTGAGGTCGGGCACGTCCCCCACGGGCGGTTTTTGGACGGGCTATTAAGCATACTCAAACATACCCCAAACAATCTGCAAACATTGTCAACACATCGTCCCCGTACTTAAAACAAATATTGAATGTCCCCCTACGGGCGGTTTTTAGACGAAATATAAAACATACTCACACATACCCCAACAATCTGCAAACATGGTCAAAACATCGTCCCCATACTATTTGTTTTGAATCATGTTTTGAAGACCCCCCTGTAGAAGGACAGGCCCGACTGAAACTTGGGCCGCTGCGAGAACTACGTGCGCGGGCCCCTCGCGCTGAGCAAGGGCCTGCCTGGGGCGCCCCCCGGGGGGGACCGCGGGGGCGGCCCCGCTGCAGGAGGCTCGAGCTGAGCCTCGCTCGGGGCAAGGAAAACAGAGGAGCTGTCCCCCCCTCCCCTGGCACGCACGGGGGGGGGCAGACAAGGGCCGACGGCGGGTCGAGGACGACGACCAGGACACTCCCCGCCACTGCTGGACCGATGGGGGAGGCCCAGCTGCAGGAGGCTCGCACGGAGCCCCGCACGGGCAAAACAGCCGAGGGGCTCCCCCCTCCCTGGCACACACGGACGGGGCGAAGGGGGGGGGGGGCCAGGCAAGGGCCGACGGGGGGCAATGAGGGAGGGAAGGGGGAAGGAGGGAGGGGAGGGAGGGAGGGGAGGAGGGAGGGAGGGAGGGAGGCAGGGAGGGAGGGAAGAGGAGGAGGAGGAGGAGGAGGAGGAGGAGGAGGAGGAGGAGCGCACGTCACCATGGAGGAGGAGGAGGAGGAGGAGGAGGAGGAGGAGGAGGAGGAGGAGGAGGAGGAGGAGGAAGACGACGACCAGGACGCTCCGCCACTCCTTGACGTGGGAACCAGAGGTGACAGGGCAGCGGCCCCTGCACCGGGCCGATGTTGAAGGAGAAGACCACTCTCAGGGGCTCCTTCTCGCCGCGGGGGAGGTCCGAGGCGGGCGCCGTGACGGTCGCCATGTGGCTCAGCCACGAGGGGAACAGGACCAGCTCGCCAGACCTCGCCGGCTGCACGCAAGGGTGGCCCGAGGCGAAAGGCAAAAGCCGCCTTCACGAGCATGCTCGCGTCGTGAACAAAAGTCACGGCGGGAGGCTCTTCCCCGCTCTCGATCTTAATAGGGGCCCTCGCCGGGCACTGGGGCACACAAACAAAACGGCATGGGACGAAAAACCAGCCCTGGGGGAAGCGTCGGGACTTCCGAAGACCCCGTATGCAGACGGCCCAGGCATCGAATGTCTGGGGAAGTGGCCTCTTGTGCGCAGCCTGCTGACATGCACACAGGCAACCTCCCCAGGTAGTCCTGGCTGGCCACAGCAGGCCCCCCCCCCGTACCCCTGACCTTCCAGGAGGGCCAGAAAAAAGCACCCGACTTAACAACCGATCACAGAGCTATTCTACGTTTTGGTTTTAGGCTGTTGCGCTCAGCTGTTTAGGTTTTTAGGTCTCCAGTGCTAACAAAATAGCTCTCTGGAAGGTCAGGGACACAGGGGCAGTATCAGCACCCTGGCGCCGCCTCCGGCGGCGCCACTGGGGCACGGAGCTTCCCAAGGTTGGGGCGGTGGGACGGCCCGGACTACTCGGAGGGCTTGCTTCAAGTCGGGCGTGTCCCCCTACAGGGGGATTTTGGACGAAAAATAAAGAACAAATGCTCAAAAAATACTCCCCAACTGCTCAAATCTAGTCCAAGCATCGTCCCCAGACTACTCTTCGACTAATTGTCTCTGAATTTCCCCCCTGTAGAGGGACACGCCCGACTCAAGGCCTGTTGATGCCAGCCGAGCGGCAGCTGCCGGGGGCTGCCCTTCAGCCCGGCCGCCCCCCGCGCGCTCGCCGCAGCCTCGCTCGCTGCGTGAGGAGTGCCCCCGCGCCCGGCCACCCCCTCCCCGCGGCCGCCCCCTCGCCTGCCCCCCCCCCCCTTGCCTGCGGGTGCATCCGCGCCGCCGTGCCCCGGTCTCGCCCCGACGCGCGTGCGGACCCATGAGCTCCGATGCCGTGTTTTTGTTTTTGTTTTTCAGCACTGGGGAGCCCACAGAGGACGTACGCGCCCAGCTATGTACATGAACACGGCCCCTCGATCTGCGAGACTGGCCGCGGCATGCGCACATTTGCTCAATGCGTGCTCTCGAAACCAGCGTGGATTCATGTACACCCTGCGAAATGCTTAAGAAACCATGGGTTAAGCAATTCATAGTCTCAGAATTTGAATAAAAAAACTCAATTTCTAGTAAACAGTTAGGCTTTCCATTGAAACAATAAGAATAATCCAGACTCTGGCCGAAAACTGAAGTTTTCTTGAGCATCGCCTAAGGTGTACGTGTACGTCCTTCTTTCGCTCCCGAACGGGGTCCCCGGAAGTCTCGACCCCTTCCCCGGGACCGGCTCTCCGTCCCGAGCCGTTCCTGGAGGGCCCCGAGGCCCGGCGAGGGGCCCCCTGGAGGCCGAGGGTTGCAAAAAGACCTCCGCCCGGCTTTTCGTCAACGCGTTGGCTCTCTCTGGGGGTCGCCTCTCGCCCCCGGCGCGCGCGCGGATCGCCTCATGGGGGCGGGGGCTGCCTGGGGGGCCTTTGGGGGGCTTCCCGGGGGCCTCTCAGGGGCTGCTTGGGCCGAACTTGGAGGCTTCTTGGGCGGACTTGGAAGCACCTTGGGCCCTCTTGGAGGCCCTCCTGGAGACCATCTTGGGACCCTCTTGGGCCGTCTTGGAGGCCATCTTGGACCCTCTTGGGCGGACTTGGAGGCCTCTCGGGGCCGTCTTGGGGGCTTCTTGCGCACAGCCCGAAGCCCTCCCGCTGCTGCCGACCGCACCCGCTGCGTGCGCTGCGACCAGTGGCGGCCTGCGCGCCCGAGCCTGGCCCCAGCGAAGGCCGCGCACCCACCCGCCTCGGGTCGGGCATGCCCCCCTACAGGCGGACTTTGGAAGAAAAGTGCCAACAAGTAAGTACTCAAGAAAAAAACAAGCAACACTCACAAAATATTCAATCACCATCCAAAAATGACAGAAACATCGTCCCCGGACTGTGTCTTGACTATTCTTGAAAATTCCTCCTGTAGAGGGGCATGCCCGACTTAATGATAAACACCCGCCCCTCCGGCCGAGGGCCGCCCTCGCGCGCGGCTGGCCTCGGGGTGTGGACGTAGGCGCGGCCGAACGGCGGGCTGTGCCCCCGGGCGTCGCTGAAGCGCAGCTTCCCCGCGGAGGGCCCCGCCTGCGCGTAGAAGACGCCGACGTGGTACTCGCCGACGTGGGTGTGCGGCCCGTGGAACTCGCCCGCGCCGTGCACGGCGGCCCAGTTGAAGATGCTGTAGTTCAGGGACGCGGCGGCCTTCCTGTTCAGCCCGGACCGCTCCAGGTACCTGCGGCTCAGCCGGTCGATGATGTGGCGGAGCTTGTTGTACGCGGGGAGGCCGTTCATCTCGGGCCAGGTGGAGTTGTCGTACGGAGACGGCGTGTGGTGCCGCCCCCTCTTCATCCCGAGCGCCGCCTGCACGTCACCGCTGTTCTCGAAGAGGTCCTTCTGGAGGATGGTTTATTCTATATGTTTGGGAAACAAAACAACACATCAGCTTGTTTGTGTCGTCTGTTTTGTTGGTTTGCGGATCTGTCCTTCTGGAAGTGGAAGAACGCGTCGTTCAGGGAGCCCGCGTGCGCCTTCCCCGCAATCCGCCTGTAGTGGTGGTCCTTCGGCAACGAGGGGAGGATCTCCTCCCTGAACCGGCGCCAGCCCGCTATGGCCTCCTGGGCCAGGGACTCGTGGAAGGAGGGCGTCTCCCAGCCGCCGATGTCCGCAGTGATCGGAACCACCTCCACGTGCGCGGGCCACAGGACGTGGACGTCGGAGGCATAGCTGCCTGGCGCCGCGGGGACGTCGTCCTTTGGTAAGGCTTCGGGTTGCGCACAGGCAGCCCCCACAGGTAGTCCTGGCAGGCCTCAATGGGGCGCGGAGGGAGCGCACCAAAGCCTGTTTTTTTTTGTTTTAAGACTCCGGCAAATCCCACCAGCCCTTTGGGCGTGAGTGGTTTAGCGAGCTTTCTCTGTTCTCAACCCCCCAACCCCCCTTCTTCCCCTTCGGGGAGGGGTTTACCCCTCCCCCTACCCCCTCCCCCTGGACCTGGAGAGCGGAGCCCGCGGGTCGTCAGGGTGGTCTTTTTCGACGCCTGGGAGGGCCAAAAAACGACGACCCTCACGAGGAGTCTGGCTCCGACGGGGGGACCCTCTTGTAGTACCCTCCTCTTCTGTGAAGCCAAAATCCTTGCTTTTACGATGGTTTTGGCCCCATGTTGGCCTCCCGAGGGGGCCGCGCTCATCTTCCTTCATAGCAAAATCATTGATTTTACGAGG
>CAUYUJ010017665.1:78534-201034 GCA_963575745.1 Prorocentrum cordatum | reverse complement strand
CGCACCTTACTCGAGAGACCTGAGGTCCCTCAGCGCGGGCCTTCCGAGGAATGGCCAGAAAGAATGACTATCGCGACGGAAGAATAGGGCGACTTCGCACCCTGCTCGAGAGACCTGAGGCCCCTCGGCGCTGGCCATCCGAGGAATGGCCAGCAAGGGTCGCGTTTTCGACAAAGAGGAGGGCGACTTCGCACCCGCTCGAAAGGCCCGCGGCCCCTGAACGCCAGCAAGCCGAGGCCAACCGGCACAGGTGCGCATCCGATCGGAGACACTGCTGGCGCCAATAAGCTGAAAACTGGCTGCATCACGGGGGCGACGCTGATCGAGAAGGAGGGGCGAGGAAGCCTCGGAGCCGCGCTGCGGAGACTAGACATTGCAAGACGAGAGGAAGCGCCTAATGATGCTTGACGATTTCGCGCGACCATTACATGGACGATTTCGCGCAACGTTGCATGGACTCCCTTACAGCGCCCCTTGACGCAGGCGCCGACCACAGATTGAGGAACACTGGCACACTGAAAGTCCCCCACGCATGGTGTACGAAAGGGCAACGGTTTGAAGCACCCGCTGCTTGTGCCACACTGGCAGTCGTGATTGCACCTGAGAACAGGCCCTGGTCGCGGTTGCGCCACAATTGCGCGTCAGAGGTGGCGCGCGTGCGTGCTTCGCACTTGTCCCTGAAGTTTTCCCCCCAAAAGCAATTGTCGCCGTAAACCACCCTGGACGCACGGCAGACCGGCCCGGCCTGAAGACTGAGGTTCAGTCGCTTTGAATCCTCATCGAAAATGCTGTGGGCGTTCGTGGTAATAGTCGTGCCAGACGGGGGTCATGCTGTGGCTGACGGCGGAACTGCTTTGCTTCGAAGTGCGTCTGCTTCGCGACGGCTGTCATCTTGGCACTGTTCTGCAGCAGCCCTGTCTCGTCCTGCTCATCCAAGGCGCACAGGAGGAGGAGGAGGAGGAGGAGGAGGAGGAGGAGGAGGAGGAGGAGGAGGAGGGGGAGGAGGAGCGCGCCCTGGTCAGCGTGAGCAGAAGCATGCGACGTGGGAGGGGCGCCGCGCAGCGCCGCTCGGCGCCCTCCGGGGGCTCGCGCGCGTGCAGACACACCATGTGCGACGGGCGCCTGCGCAGCACCGCGCGGCGCCTCCTGGGGCTGCTGCGTGGACAACGCCGTGCTTGAGTCGGGCCTGTCCCCCTACAGGGGGATTTTCGACGAAAAATAAAAAAATACCCCAAACATAATCAAATAATAATCCAACAATAATCGGGGGACTATTTTTTTAGTATGTTTGGACCTTTTGGGGGTATTCTGGAATATTTTCTATTTTTCGTCAAATCGAAAATCCCCCTGTACGGGGACGACAGAACGCCATGCACGATGGGGACCGCGCGACGCCGCATGGTGCCGTCGGGGGGCTCCTGAATGGGAGCGCACTTGCACGGCGCCAGGGGCGCCGCACAGCGCACGCAGGCGCCCCCCCCCCGGGGGGGCCCTTGCATGGCAGGACACAAGGCGCCAGGTGCACCGCGCGGCGCCTCACGGCCCCCCCCCCCCCCCCATGGGCTCGCGAAAAAAAAACATATGAGCGAATGGCGCCGTTCGGCGCCGTGCCGCTACATCTGGAGGCTCCCGCATGGAAGCGCACAATGCGCGAGCGGCTTCGCACGGCGCCGCACGGCGCCAAGCGAGGGCCCATGCGGCGCGTCGGAAACCACTGAAAAGGGGAGAGGTGAACAAAAACACAAAAACATACTGACTGGTTTGCGTCGGCGCGCCCCTCCCGAAAACACAGCCCCTACCGCAAACGGAAAGCGCAAGCCGGTCAGACACTAACCGGTCACTGCGCGGTCGAGATGCTTCTCCAAAGACGCCAGCGAATTTGCCTCAAGGCCGGCCCCGCATATGCGTTGGCGGAACACTGAGCCTTCGAAGATGATGTCACGAGGGAATGACATCGTTCAGGCTCGGCAAGCAGTGGCCTGGACTGGACCAGACTCGATTGAAGTGGACTTTGGCGGGCTGTGCCCATTGGGCATGGCTAAGCTAGATTGGCTCAGACTGGGCAGGGCCCAAATGTGGCCATCGGGCGAGCGAACCCGCACGCCTAGTTACCCGCGGCCAACGGGGCACCTGAGCACATGTGCCCACTGGACTTATATGCCCAGTGGCCCGATGGCCCCGACGACGCGCACTGAACCCCCGCCGCCTCCTATGTATCCTCCTCCACCTCCTCCTCCTCCTCCTCCTCCTCCCCCTCCTCCTCCTCCTCCTCCTCCTCCTCCTCCTCCTCCTCCTACCTCATCCTCCTCCTCCTCCCCCCTCCTCCTCTCTCCTCCTCCTCCTCCTCCCACTCCCTCTCCCCCTCCTCCTCCTCCTCCTCCTCCTCCTCCTTTTCCCCAACGCTCCCTACTCTCCTCCTAGCCCTGCTCCTCCCTCCGACTCATCCACTTCATCCTGCCCCTGCTTCCGCATCTGATCCTACTCCCTCCCCCTCGTTCCCACTACTGCTCGACATCGTCCAGCATCCTCCTTCTCCTCTTCCGGCTCCTCCGTCCCCATGCTCCTCCTCTTCCTCCTCCTCCTCCTCCTCCTCCTCCTCCTCCTCTTCGTTATTCCCCTCCCCGCCCACTTCCCCACACCCCCCTCCCCCGCCCCCCTCTCTCCTGGACCTGGAGGAGGGCGACGGGAGAGTGAGGGAGGGGGCGGGCGCACGGAGGAAGGGGGGCCGGCCTTTCGGGGGCCGCGTCGGCGCGAGGGCCGCGCGCGTGGCATGCGGCGGGGTACGGGTCGATATATCTTACAGGGCAGTGTTTAATACATCGGATTTTCAAACTTATATGATTTTAATGCGTGATTAATGTATGAATAAAGTTATGCATGAACTCACCGTGGTTTTGAACACAGAATCCCTGCATTTTTAACACATGATCCGCACGCGGAGCATGTATCAAAAACGGCACTGTATACGGGATGGTGCATTGCGCCGGGACGCGCGCGGCCTTCTTCTCGGAACAACCCGAAGACTTGCCCCGGACGCAGGCATGCGCGGTCGTGAACAACGTCGCGGAAACTCTGCAACGAGCTCTTCTGGGCCCCTCTCTCCTTTGATTTTTCGACAGAGCATGCTGCCTGGTTCAGGTTGACCCATGACCGCGTCTATGAGAGATGGAACGAGAGAGAGAGAGAGAGAGAGAGAAAGAGAGAGATCAAGAACACGATTTTGCGGGGCCAGCACGCAACGCCCGCTGCTGTCCACCAGGCGTTGGTCCTGCCGGGCGTACCAGGGGAGATCGCCAGGGAGGAGTGTGCAAACGATGGCTAGGAGGTGTTCTCGGAAGATGCGGAGGGGCGGGGGACGACGAGCAAGGAGAGGGTCAAGATGAATGATGATGCTGCTGCTGCTGATGATGATGATAATGATGATGATGATGATGATGATGATGATGATGATGATGATGATGATGATGATGATGCTGCTGATGCTGATGATGATGCTGAGGAGGAGGAGGATCAGGAGCAGGAGATTGCGCGGACACTCTGAGAAACCACCTTGGCTTGAAGATGCTGTTTGGGGATACGGGACTCTGGCTGAGCATTTTCTGACGTAGGCTGGCTAAGCATTTTCTGACGTAGGCCCCCCCCTCCCAGGATGTCGACTCCTTCCTACGGGTGTTTTATCAGTCCTGGGCAATTTTCTGAAAGATCCTGGGTCTGGGAACGGGCCTCAAACTGCCGAAACCATAACACAACCGGCCGTCGCGATTTTGTTTGCGACGCGAGGGGATTTAGGTTTATGTCGGGCGTGTCCCCCTACAGGGGGATTTTCAACGAAAAACTCAAAATACTCAAAAGATGCTCCAAAAAGGTCAAAAATACTAAAATTATCCCGGCAAAGCAACCTAACAGCGATATGTAGAAGCATATCTGAAAGCATTCCCCTTAAGATTCAGATGAAAATCCAGTTGTAGAATTCTGCTGTTCTCGCAGTCGTAGTCGCATTCGCGATGACAGTCGCAGCGGCAACGGCAGTCGCAGTCACAGCCTCAGCCTCAGCCTGCCTCAGCCTCAGCCTCAGCCTGCCTAGCCTCAGCCTGCCTCAGCCTCAGCCTCAGCCTGCTTCAGCCTCAGCCTCAGTCTGCCTTCAGCCTCGGCCTCAGCCTCAGCCTGCCTCAGCCTCAGCCTGCATCAGCCTCAGCCTCAGCCTCAGCCTGCCTCAGCATCAGCCTGCCTCAGCCTCAGCCTCAGCCTGCCTCAGCCTCATCCTCAGTCTGCTTCAGCCTCAGCCTCAGTCTGCCTTCAGCCTCGGCCTCAGCCTCAGCCTGCCTCAGCCTCAGCCTGCCTCGGCCTCAGCATCAGCCTGCCTCAGCATTCAAAATGTGGCCCGGGAATGGAGTTCTGGGAACTAGAAGAACACGAAGTGGCCTACAGTTGGCTCCGGGCATTCAAAATCATGCCCAGGAATGGAGTTCTGGGAACTTGAAGAGCACGAAGTGGCCTACAGTTGGCTCCGGGCATCCAAAATGTGGCCCGGGAATGGAGTTCTGGGAGGTCGAAGAGCACGAAGTGTGTGACTGTTGGCGAAAAGCGAGCCCGGCTCTGTTCCCGGTTCTCCAGAATGTGGCCCGGGAATGGAGTTCTGGGAGGTCGAAGAGCACGAAGTGTGTGACTGTTGGCGAAAAACGATTCCCGGTTCTCCTCCCCGGCACCCGCCCAGACCCCCCTGTGGAGTCCAGATGCTCTCTTTTGACACCACTAGAAACCTATCAGCAAAAGCTGTTAGGTAATAGTCCCCAGACTATGTTTGGACTATGTTTTAATTATTTTGGGGGTATCTCTTTCGTCGAAAATCCCCCTGTAGGGGGACACGCCCCACTTAGATTCAGGTCCGCCGGTCAAGATGTCGAGGTGGATCGAGCCGTGGCGACGAGGTGGATCGAGGCGTGGCGACGAGGGCGTTTGGAGCAGGATGTCGAGGTGGATGTCGATGCGTTTGGAGCAGGACGTCGAGGTGGATCGAGCCGTGGCGACGAGGGCGCCCCGGAGGAGCCCTCAAAGGGATGCCAGCGGCATCCGTCGGCGGCGAGCCCCGGTGGGGCCGCAGAGAGGGGGCGGGGCCTTCTCGGCAGGCTCCAAAACGCCGCCGGCCTTCGGCGGGCCTTCGACTTCCCCCCCTCCGAAGGAGGAGAACACCCCGCCGTCTCCTGAAGAGAGCCCCCCTCCAAAGAGAGAGAGAGAGGAACAAAAAGAGAGAGAGAGAGAAGAGAAAAAGAGAGAGTGAGAGAGAGAGAGAGAGAAAGCCCTGCCCGAAGGAAGGCCCCCCTCCGAGGAAGAGAGCCCTCCGAAGAGAGAGAGAGAGAGAGAGCAAACCTCTCAGAAGGCCCGCCCCCTGCCACTTCCCCCTTTGGGCTCGCCGCCGACCTTCTGCTCCGCAGAGGCCGACCCTCCGATGGGGAGCCGGAAGCCCACGGGCGGCCCCCTGCGGCTCCATGGCGGCGGCTGGACCCACTGGCAGGAGATAGAAGGAGAGATGAAGGGGCCCTGGGACACGCAAATCAATACACAAATGACACGATTCCCCATGTTCTCCTATATTTTCGGGGTTTTCGTTGTCCCCCTCACTTCCCATATTTTCCGATATTTTCTTGCGAATTGGCGATTGGTTGTGTCTGTGTGTTTCTTCCCCTCCTGGAAAGAGGCCGCCCCGGGAGGCCCGAGAGAGGCAGAGACAAGCCACCAGAAGCCTCAACATGTCGGGGATGGACAGACCTCCCTTTAGGAAAGCGTGGTTAGGTGAGAACGACTTGAGGCCCAAGACTGGCGGGCGCAGGCCTGGAAAATAGCGGCCACGGCGCCATCTCGAGAACCGAGAACGGACAATCCACAAATCGACGTGTCACTGTTGGGGGTTCTGTCCACCCCCGAACATGTGCATCGGCAACCGATGCTCCACGTGGAGAGCTGTAGAGACTCTCGACGTCTTCCTTCCTTCTGTGCGGGTTCCCTGGAATATTCCCGACCCTCTCCCCATGCAGGGCTGGCTTTTCGTCCTGAGTCGGTTTTGACGGTCCCAGGGCCCGGTGAGGGCCCCTGGGGCCCAGGGACCGAAAAGGGGGAACAACCTCCGGATCGTTTTTTATATTAAAAAAAACGTTGAATGTCTGAGTGGATCGGAGGCGTCCAAGAGTGTCCAAGAGAAGGATTCGTAAACCATGGAGCAGTGCGCGGCCGAGGGGGGGAACCAGGGGACTAATCTAGGGAAGAACAGCGGGCCGTGAGATCGGGGGAGATGTCATGGCCCCGTCCACAATGACGAACCAACAACACACACCCATACCCATAGAGGGGTCGGAGAGGGCTATGGGTGCGTGTTGTCGGATGGGGGTCCCCGCTCGAACGGGAGCGTTCCCCAGGGTCCGACAACCCGCACCCATACCCATAGCCAGTCCTCCTCCCAACGACCCCCCTATGGGTATGAATGTGTGTTGCTCGTTCGTCACACAACATTTTCTAATATCTCCGGTAACGGTCGTTACCCCTGGAGGGAGGGGGCTCGGCCGGCCCCAAGTAACTGCAACGCTTGCGCGGGGTTGGGGACGTCGGCGATGGGGGCCCGCTGAGATCGCCAAGGGAAGCGCGCGAGCACCAGCACGTGTGAAGAGAGGTTGAACGCCCCCCCCCTCTCCCCTACGTGCGACTATTACCGTTACCTGGGGGGGTAGCCCGGGTAAGGCATTTGCGCGCCAAAGGATAAAGAAACATAATAAATCGGGTCCTCCCCCCCTGTTGTTTGGACGCCCAAAGGGGTCTGGAAAAGAATGGGCACGATGCCCGACAACACGTGCTGCCCAAGACCGACAACGGCCGCTGTTGGGCAGACAGCCGTCTGTCTCAAATGGACCACGTTCGCAGCGACGCCAACAGCGAACCCTGTTCAACATGGGAAGAGGCTGCTGTCGGTACTCGTGCCCATGCTGTCCGTGCCCACTTCGAACGCACCGACCTGCCGACTTTGGCGGAAAAACGCACATCCGCATACGTTGCTTCGACGGTGTCGCCCCCAGGCCCTCCATTTCAATGCTGCGTTCGCGGCCGTCGTCGGCATAAAAAGACGCGCCCAAAACTCCACCGCCAAGGCAGCACCGTTTTCCACATTGAAATATTGGGGGGCACAGAAGCTCTGAACACAGCAGCGTTGTCCAGTGTGCCTGGGCGTTTCTTACGCCAACGGCGGCGGGACGCCCCTGATGGATGCCTGGGTCCCAGGGCGGGGTCCCAAAGAGGGCGGTCAGACAAACGCGCTCCACTGCTCGCAAAATAACTACTGCGCAGGGGATCTACGATCCAAACAGCGAGGCGAACATATGTTTTGTACGTTTGCGAGTAGGAACTTTGCGAGTATAGAGGGGCCAAATGCATCAACACAAACTGTTTGCGCTCCGCGCGGATTTCTTGGATCTGCGTTGACCCCCCTCCCTGGCGCGCGGAGCGCGCCAGGGGCGGCGCCGGAGGCTCCGAGAGGGGGTCCCCGCGCGGATCTAAGAAACCCACGCGGAGTGCCAAAAGCTTATGTTGATGGCGTTTCTTCTCCTTCGAAAGTAGGCTTGTGGATGCCGTGACGATGGACACTCTAACAGCCCTATCATTGGATGTTACACGTGCTTCAATGTCTTGACACTGTGTAACTCATGTTTCAGACATGTTTCTTGCATGTTTCGAGCATGTTTTAAACATGATCTAAACATTGGAAAAATATTTGACATCATGCCTCCTCTCCATTGATCGTCTTCCACAAGTCGGGAGCGGCCAAGAGGGGGGCGTCCAAGAGGGGGGAAGGGGGGCGCAAATCATGGCCGGCGGCATGTGCGCGGCCCAGGGAGGGGGGCCAGGGACGTATTGGAATAAGAAGAGGCGCCATGAAATCTGGGGAGATCTCATGGCCCCCGCCATGATATCCACCCACCCATAGTCATCACCTCCCTCTTGGCCGCCCCCGACACAAGGTGAGCGGTCCTCCGTGGCTCAGTGGCGGCGGCTGGCCACGGGCAAGCCAAAAAAATATGTTGATGGCGTTGTTCCCCAGGCATCCAGCTGCTCCAATTTTGTTCGATGCGTGGGACTTGGAGGTCGGGACCACTTCTCTAGGGCCAGTTTTTCGTCCTGCGTCGTTTCTTGCCTCTCCCAAAGCCCGGTGAGGCCCCCAAAGGCTGAAAACAGCTGGAACCGACTGCTCCAATTTTTCTGGAGTCTCGGATCTCCAGGTCTCCTCTTCGACAGCAGGCACCTTGCGAGTAGTGGAACGCGCTCGGTGAGCGGTCCTCCGCGGCTCGGCGGCGGCGGCCGGCCACGGGCAAGCCAAACCGTTTATGTTGATGGCGCTTTTCCCAGACATCCAGCTGCTCTTGGCCGCCCCCGATCCCCTCCTTTCGGCGGTGACAAACCTCCCTTTAGCAAACCTCCCCTTAGTGAAAGCAGCCTGGGACGGAAACCGACGCACCTGGACCCGCAAAAAACGACGGCCGCGACGCCCTCTCGCGAAGCGGAAACGGCCAAGTCCTTAATCGACGTGTCAGGGTAGGAGGTCTGTCCACCCCCGATCCTTCGCTCGTCTTCCACTCCTCCTCCTCCTCCTCCTCCTCCTCCTCCTCCTCCTCCTCCTCCTCCTTCCTCCCCCTCCTCCTCCTCCTCCTCCTCCTCCTCCTCCTCCTCCTCCTCCTCCTCCTCCTCCTCCTCCTCCTCCCCCTCCTCCCCCTCCTCCTCCGCGCCTCAGCGGCGGTCCTGCGCGGCTCAGCGGCGGCGGCTCGCCACGGGCAGGCCGGGCAGGCCGCCCCCCGCGGGGCCGGCGGCGGGCGCGCCGCCCCCGCCGCGGCTGGCCACCGGCAGGCCGGGCACGCCGCCTCTGCCGCGCGGGGAGGAGGCCGTCGCCGTCGTCGTCGTCGGCGTCGTCGTCGTCGTCGTCGTCGTCGTCGTCGTCGGCGGCGTCGGCGAAAAAGTCGCGACGGGGAGGGCGCTTGCTGCGAGGCGGCGACACATCCACATCCACCGCCTGTGGAACTGACGTCCTGGGACCCCAGCGGGCGGTGGATATGGATACATGTTGGCACCAGGAGGCCCGAATATATTCCTATCTATCGCCTGCCGACCCTGAGATCGGAAGTCGCGAAACAATGTAACATCATGAGCAATCAAAGCCGGAGCCCCAGACCCCATCTTTCTGCACCATTTTCGCGCCAGATCGATCTGTGAGTGTCCTGGGGCCCGAGACAGGGCGAAAAGGCCTTGCTCAAAAAATTAGACGACAGGATCTCAGGACCCAGGCGGTGGTTATGGATAAAACCCCCCACTTGGACTTGTCGGGCCCTGGGGCCCTCAGAAAAAAAACGACTCGGGATGAGCAGGCACGGGGCCGAGAGCCCACGCCCTGAGCCCCAAAAATGGCGTCGGGAGTCCGCATAGGGGAGGAGGAGACGTTCCAGACATGCGCGCGTCGTGACAAAATCGCGACGTAAGGCTTTTGTCAGTTTTTGGCCTCAGGCCCCCCCGCCTGGTCCTACTCGGGCTGGAAAAACGGCCCTTCAAACAGGATCGGGACTTCTGGGGACCGCATACTGCTGAAACTAGCAAGACATCGCATGGCTTGGTTTTGGGTCACAGACACGAGGCTGCCCACCCACCCCATGCCCGCAGCCGATTAGGCTCAACTCCTGACGAGAAACCCGGATCCACGCAGGCCCGAGTGCTGCTGGGACGAGCTGTGTCGCGCGTCTCTCGTTCTGAATCGCCTCGATCGGCCGAAGGGAAGGACGAGCATGGGAAGGCTTCGGGTTGCGCACAGACAACTCCCAAGTAGTCCCGGCTGGCTCAACAAGCCCCTCGAATACTCCGGGGCGGTCTCAACACCTCAACCCTGGGGCGCCAAACGCCCCACGTGTTGAGACCCCCCGGACTATTCGGGGGGCCTGTTGAGGCAAGCCGGAGCTGCCTGGAAGGTGCTGTCTGCGCGCAACCCGAAGCCTTACCAAGCGTACCCAAGCCCCCTTCTGAGCGCACGCAGGTTCGCCGCTTCACCACGGTGGGCGCGCGCTGGACCAGAAGCGGGATAATCCTGGTGAAATATGGTGAAGGCCTTGATTCTTTCCTATTTGGAACGCTTATTTTGCTTCGAGTGACCCCCGCCCAAGAGCGCGAGGCGGGATCCCCAGTGAGGCGCGGCACACTGTGGGCATGGCAGCTGCGGTATGCAGCCGTCAATCGTCGAAGGCACGAGGCTGGATACCAGGGGGAGCACCGGTTCACTTTGGGTCTGGCAGCAGGGTGTGCGAGGCTGGTCGGGAGTCCTGTTCTTTCAGCGTAACAACCCCATCCTGGCGGGTGGGGAGATAGAAACACATCTCAGTCGCGCTCACCAACAGAGTGTGCCCGAATAGTGAATTGGGAAAAGAACCGCCCGCCGTCGAATGGCACCAGCTGGAAGTGGTCACAGCTGCGAGGAGTTTAAGACGAACCTGCATTCTTGAAACACCGACGAAGAATATACGCAGCGCCCGAACGATAACGAGATTTAGAAAAAGAACAGACGCCAACCCTGCAATGCTTAAACAACTACAACAATGTGTGGTTGGTAAGTTGCAGGGGGCTCCCGAGAAGAACGCACAGCCCACGCTGCGGACACGTCTGGTGGTGTGTATAACTCGTCGAGATGAGTTATATGTCTGGAAGCGGGATTGTGATACACAGATATAAGATGACGGATGGAGGTGATGCAGAATAATCGGAATGCATGGGGGAAGCACGTGTGGGGACGAACAAGAGGTGAGACATATGCACATATATACGCTAGAACCACGAGCGCTTCACGCGCGCTTAAATCCTAGCGCACTCAAATGCAACTTACCAGACTGGATGCAGATGGACATCATCCCGCAAGGATCACCATCTGGCAGCATATTCCCTGATGAACGCTCCAGGAGTCAGGCAATCAGCAGGCCCTAGAGACTGCTGCTCTGAGCAGATACACCGAGCAACTGCCCGAAGGTAACCGTTAGGAGGCTTCGGGAGGCTCGTGGCCTGTGGACCGTCTCTCGCGGTCTTGAAGGTCTCCTGGGCGTCTGGAGGGCCCCTCGGACTATCTCGGTGGTGTTTGGGAGGTCCCTTGGAAACCCTGGGGGCCAATGATCTGGGGCTCTTCGCTCGGCTGCTGTCGGGGACCACATGCGAACCCTACCCCTACCCCCCCACGACTTCTGAGGCGGAGGGTGGGGTGCTTCTTGGGGACGGGCGTCTTGGGGCTTTTTGGGGCGGGGCGTCTTCGCTCGGCTGTGGTCGGGGACCACGTGCGAACCCTACCCCTACCCCCCCCCACGATTTCTGAAGCTTCACTTCGCTCGGGAGCTCCCGGACGAAGTGAGCCCCACACTCCCCCTCAGAAGTCGTGCGGGGCAGGGGTAAGTAGGGTCCGCATGTGGCCCCCTCGGTTGGAGGTACCTCCTGGGTGCTTCTCGGCGGGGGGGGCGTCTCGGGGCTTCTTGGGGTCCCTGGGGTGGCATCGTAGGGGCTCTCTGGGCAATCGGAAGGCGATGTTCTGCAATCTGAAGCCGTCATGGGCCGTCTTGGCTGCGTCGAGGCCCGACGTGAGGCCACCTGGGGTCCCCATTGAGGCAATCTGGGAGCCTCTCGGGGGCCTCCTGGAGGCAGTCTTGATGCATCGAGGGCACTATTGGGCTGTCTTGGGGCCTCTTGTGCGTCTCCTGGGGGCATTTTCGTTGGGGCCACCTGTGGGCCTCTTGGGGCGGAAAGCTCTGCTGCTGGGTTCGCGTTCCCTTGGGCCTCTCTTGGGGCCGTCATGAGGCCTTCTCGGGCCGTCTTGGGCGCCTCAAGCACCGTATTGGGGTCCTCGTGGGCCGTCTTACCGGTCTTGGGGGCCTCTTGGGCTGCCTTGAAGCGTCGGGATGCCAAAAGGCTGAACACTACGGGAAAACAATATGTGTTGCCTCTTCTTGGAAGGCCTCTTGGAAGCATCTTCGGCCCTCTGGGGAGCTTCTTGGGGGCGTCTTGGGGCCTCTTGGGGTCTACTCAAAGCCTCTCGGTGTGAAGGCTCGGACTTTCGGTTCGTGCTACCCCTCTTGGCCCCCTCTTGGGCTCCTCTTGGGGCCCTCTCGGGTAGTCTTGGGTGCCTCTGGCGCCGTCTTGGCTGCGGCCCGCGGGCGTTGGTACCACTTGGTGATCCGCGGCGACGGGGCGGGTGCGCCGGGGCTAAGGTCTCATGGGCATTTGTGACCCGTTGTGACGGGCGGATCGCGCTGGGACAGGGGCCCCTCTTGGGCCGTCTTGGGGCCGTCTTCGAAGCCTCTGGGGCTGCCTTGGAGCTGACATTGGGGCCTCTTGGGCCGTCGTGGAGCGTCGGGAAACTGAAACGGCGAGAACTCGAAAATCCTTCTAAAACACATGGGAACTCAATGATGTTTGCCTCCTGGGGTTCCTTGGGAGGCATCTTGGAGGCCTCTTTGGGCGTCTTGGAGTCTCCTGGACAGTCAGGGGCCTATTCTGGGGTAGTCTCGGGCCGTCATTTGTCGTTGTCGCGGTCTGGAAGCGCCACTTCTGGCGATCCGGGGCCGCCGTCGGGCGATCTTAGAAAGCCCCCGGCGCCGCTGCAGGGCCTCCAGAGCCCCCGAGCCGCCCATGCGCCGTCGAGGCCTGGGCCCTGGGCCCCCAGCCCTCGTGCCCGGGGATCTATCTATGTATATGTATATATGTGCATATATGTGAGTATGTATGTATGCATGTATGTATGCACGGATGCATGCCTGCCTGCCTGCCTGTATGTCTGTCTGTCTGTCTGTCTGTCTGTCTGTCTGTCTGTCTGTCTGTCTGTCTGTCTGTCTGTCTGTATGTATGTATGTATATATGTATGTATGTATGTGTGTATGCATGAGTGTGTGTATATAGGTATGCATGCATTAATCGATGCATGCATGCATATATGTATGATTTTATGCATGTGTGCATGTACGTGTATATGCGTGTATGCGTGTATGCATGGATGCATGTATGCATGAATACATGGATGCATGGATGCATGGATGCATGGATGCGTGTATGCATGTATGCATGTATGCATGTATGCATGTATGCATGTATTCACGTTTGCACGTATGTATGCATGCATGCATGTATGCATGCATGGTTTTATATATGTATGTGTCTATGCATGTAGGCATGTATGTGTGTATGCACGTATGTATGTATGTAGGTAGGTATGTGTGTATGTGTGTGTATGTATGTATGTATGTATGTATGTATGTATGTATGTATGTATGTATGTATGTATGTATGTGTGTGTATGTATGTATGTATGTATGTATGTATGTATGTATGTATGTATGTATGTATGTATGTGTGTATGTATGCATGCATGCATGCATGCATGCATGCATGCATGTATGTATGTGTGGATGTCTGAATAGATGCATTCTGTATATGTGTGTATGCATGTAGACATGCAGTCATGTATGTGTGTATGTGTGTATGTATGTATGCAGGCAAGCAAGCAAACATACATATGTGCATGTCTGTATACATGTGTATAAGTATGTACGCACATATGTGCGCTTGTAAGTAAGGAAGTAAGTCATTAAGTACATATGTATGTATGACTGCGGCGTAAGTTTGTATGTTTGCATGCATACATACACTCAAACATACACCTATACATACATTCGTACGAAGACAAATACACCCGCCACCGTAGCCTCGTGACACGAGTAAGAGTGTACATCTCTTGGGGCGCGTCGCGTTGGGGGCTCCCCAGGTTCTGTCGCGTGACTTTTGCGGGCCCATGAATGCCCCAAGACGGACACGGAGGTTCCCGAAAGGCCCCCGAAACTGTCCACGAAGGCCCCGAATCGCCACTCCAAGACGCCTAAGACGGTCTCAACCACTGCCCAAGAGACGACCCCAGAGGCCGCCAAGAGGGACCCCAAAGGCAACAATCATTGATGTCCTTTGATTTGTCAAGGATTTGGGCTGTCTCGCCGCTTCGACTTCCCGACGCTCCCAGGCGGCCCAAGAGGCTCACAAGATCGCCCAACGACGGCCCAAGAGGCCTCCAAGAGGGCCCCAAAGCAGCCCCAGAGGGCCCCAAGACGGCCCAAGAGGCTTCCAAGACGGCCTAGAAGGACCCCAAGGCGGCTCCAACAGGGGGCTCAGACGGGTGACCCGAGCGGCTACTTCAAGCCCTCGGCCCCAAGAGGCCCTCAGGAGGCCCCAAGATGCCCCAGGAGGGAGGCTCCAAAAAGACCCCAAGAGGAGCGCCAATTCGGTGACACAGCAGGCCGACGAGCGCAAATCCAAATCCACCGAGAGGGCCGGCCGCAAAACCCGCAGGTGCTCGGAACGTGCGACCCCGGCAGCACCGGTCCCAGACCACCGCAGAGCCGCCCGTTCGGCCATCTCTGGGCCAGTAGCGGCCGATGAAGGGGGCTCGAGGGGAAGGAGGAGGAGGAGGAGGAGGAGGAGGAGGAGGAGGAGGAGGAGGAGGAGGAGGAGTCGTGCCCCCAAAAATAAAATACCTACCGCTCTCTCGGGATCCGAGAGAGCAGTGCGGTCGGCGCTGGGCTCCCAAGGGAGATGCCTGCGCGCCACCAGAGCCACCCGAAGACGGACCTGACCCATCGGATGTGAAAGTACCGCCCCGAGGCCACAGCGAGTCAGGTCGACACTCGGACCTCCTCCTCCTCCTCCTCCTCCTCCTCCTCCGCCCTCCTCCTCCTCCTCCTGCTCCTCCTCCGCCCTCCTCCTCCTCCTCCTCCTCCTCCTCCTCCTCCTCCTCACGACTGGAACACTTACCAGACCCTTTTAAAAAATCCCGCCTTCGTCCTGGCCAAACGGGAATGCTACATGCTCACCCGTTGCGGCGCGAACCCGCGTGCGAACGCTCACGCGCTGCGGCGCGTGCCCGAGACAAGGCGACGAGGGCACAACGATGTTGGTGGGGACGGGCGTTCGGCGCAAGCGAGACTAAGAAGCTGCGGGCTCCAAAAGAGGCAAGGTGCAGAAAGCATGCCCCGGCTGGCCTGGGCTGGACCTGCTCTTGACTGGGAGACCCAGCGCAGCGGCGGCGCCCCCATGTCGCCTCCCGTTCGCCATTCGCTGCCCTCCTGCTCTCACGATTCAAACAACGCCATCATCAATTCAAGCCATGCCATCGTCAACCGCGCCCCGACCCTGCACAAGCCGCCGTGCTCAGATGGCGCAAGACTCGTCTGTCAGGGCAACTCCTCCATCGCATCTCGAGGCGTCGACTCATTCCCACGCGTGTAAGCCACATGCGTGGTCGAAGCGAATGCCAGACAAGGCCATGCGAGTCGCCGACAGATTGTACGCAACCAGCACGCAGCCAATGGGGGAGCGCACAACAGCCTGACCGAGCAAGAGTCAAGCGCATAGTGCAAGTATGCGAAGAGAGGGTCCAGAAGCTGTTCGACACAGCAGAGGGGATAAGGAGCCAAATAATTCCCTCTCTATATCCTTAGTTTTCTCTCTGTCCCCTTCTCCTTCATTGTTCCTTTTGCCCTAACCCTCTGCGACTACACATCCCTCTTTCTCTCTATTTCTCTCTGACTCTCTCTTTCAGTATATATAGATATGTATACAAAGACGTCTTTAGGTATTTGAATGTATCAATCGCCTTCTCTCTTTCTCTCTTGTTGTTTCCCACATGTGTCGTGGGGTTATGGTTTTCTTCTCTGCCGCGTCGCACCCGCGTCTCCTCACGTCCCTCTTTCCCTCCTCCTGATCGTGTTCGATCATCCACGCGTCGACGCGTTCGGCCGCACGTGACCGACTCGCCCGTGTTGCACCCACGACGTATGCGCCATATAGTGAGCACCACGCGCAACACATGCATGGCACGTCCATGAGACACGCGTCTGCATACAGCCGCACGCCCGAGCTTTGGCACATCCTTCCCTGTGAATATGCAATTGTTAAATCGGTTGTCCTGTGTTTCCAGTTTTCCTCTCTAGCTTTCCTGGGCTCCAGGTGCCGCCACTGCAGCTCCCCAATAATGAAAATCCTTGTGCAAGATCACCACATAAGGAATCCTTTGTTGTGCAGGCTGCTACAAACGTATGTTTCGCTCCCCACATGTTTCGTGGGTTTGGGTTTTCTTCCGACCCGCGTCGCACCCGCGTCTTCCTCACACCTCTCTCCTCCCTCCTCCCTCTCCTCCTTTTGCGTTCTCCCTCCACCCACACAGCCGCACGCACGCACACACTCGCAAACACGCACACGCCATACCACGCTAGTGCACGCCTGGCGTGTTCACTGCATCCTACACCCAAGACGTATGCACAACATGCTGGGCACCCACGTGAGACATACGTCCCGATACGGCCGCAAAACATCATGCACGTACACATGGCATGCCATATACAAGGCATGCGTTTAGGATTCGCAGTGCATGGCAGGCGTGGCACTTCCTCGGCACCAGGGGGAGTGCGTTGGGGGTGGTCTCCATATTCGTTGCAGACTCGCAGGGCGCGGAAAGCTTGGCACTTCCTCGACACCACAGGGGGGGCCGCTGGGGGTGGTCTCCCTATCCGTTGCAGGCGAGCAGGGCGTGGCAGGCGTGGCATTGCGCATAGATGGTAGTGATATGCAAGCACGTAAGACTTATATTAGCATGTGGAGTTCCTCGGTAGCGTAATTACTTGTTGTTGTCGTCGTCGTTGTTGTTGCTGTTGTTGTTGATGCTGGCGTTGTTGTTGTTGTTGTTGTTGTTGTTGTTGTTGTTGTTGTTGTTGTTGTTGTCTCTCTCTCTCTCTCTCTGTCTCTCCCCCTCCTTGTTGTTGATGTTGTTGTTGTTGTTGTTGTTGTTGTTCTCTCTCTCTCCCTCTCTTTCTCTCCTCCCTCCTCCCCTCCCTGCCTCCCTCCCTCTTTACCCTCCCTCCCCTGGGAACACTGGATGCGCTCTTTCAAGACGGCCCAGGCAGGCAACCTAGGCCGCCAAGAAGGCCCAAGCTGCCTCCATCCAAGACGATCCGATATCGCCCCAAGTCGGCCCAAGATGGCCTCACGACGGCCCAAGATTGCCCACAAGTCGGCCCAAGATGGCCTCGAAACGACCCAAGATGCATCCAAGAGGGCCAAGAGGGCCACAAGAGGAGCCCCAACAGGGTCCGACGAAGCTCAAAGCGTTGAACTTACTGTGGCGCTTGCACGGTGTTCGCCTCCTCGCCTTTTCGGGCCTCCGTCAGCTCCAGAACGGCCCAAGAGGCCTCCAAGATGGCCCCAAGACGGCCCGAGAGGCCCCAAAGAGGCACCCAAGACGGCCCGCGAGAACGTCATTGTGGTCCAAGAGGCAAGACGGCCCAAAAGAGCTTCCGGAGAGACCCAAGACGACCAAAGCTCTTCGACGGCCCAAGACGGCGCCACGACGGCCGCAGTGCACCCACCTCATGCGGCCACGAGGGCTCCAAGACGGCCCCCAAGAGAGCCCCCAAGACGGCCCAAAAGAGCCCTAAGAGTGGCCCGCGGGAACCCCCAGATCGCCCCTCCCACACCAGCCCTCGACGACCCAAATGAGCTCAATGAGACCACGAAGTGAAGATGAAAGACGTCTCATGTGACGGTCTTACATGTCCCCCTCGTCCTCCTTCTGCTCCCCTCCTCCTCCTCCTCCTCCTCCTCCACCGTCTCCTCCCTCCTCTTACTCCTGCCCCTCCTCCTCCTCCTCGTCCTCCCCCTCCTCCTCCTCCTCCTCCTCCTCCTCGTCCTTCTCGCCATCATCATCACCACCATTACCATTATCATCATCATCAGCATCATCATTACAATCGGCGTCGTAGTCGTCTTTGTCGTCGTCATCATCATGATCATCATGATAATCATCATCAGCAGCAACATCATAATCATCATCGTCGTCACCATCATCACCACCACCACCACCGTCATCATCATCGGCATCATCGTCATCATCATCGGCATCATCACCATCGTCATCGTCATGATGTCATCATCATCAGCATCCTCAACGTCGTCGTCGACGTCGCTATCGTCATCGTCATCGTCATCGTCATCAACGTCGACGTCGTCGTCATCATCATTGGAATCATCATCATCATCATCATCATCATCATCATCATCATTATCATCATCATTACCATCATCATCATCATCCTGGGCGTCGTCATTATCATCACCACCATCACCATCACCATCGTCACCATCATCATCATCAATATCGCCAGCACGCTCATCATCGTTATCATCATCGTCGTCATCATTAGTAGAATCATCATCGTGTCCTATGTATAATATCAGCCAGCGTTGACTCCAAATATATTAGACGACTCAGATCAAGGAATCAAGCATGCTTGGAATCCGCAACTCAACAAGCAAGCAAGCGTGCGAGCAAGCGCGCAAGCAAGCAAGCAAGCAAGCGTGCAAGCAAGCAAGCATAGGCATCGGCGGAGGAGAGCTCAGAGGTTGTCCATAGACATAGGCATAAGCATAGGCGGAGGAGCGCTCAGAGGTGGTGCATAGGCATAGGCATAGGCATAGGTACAGGCATAGGCGCAGGCATATGAGTTAGGGGGGAAGCATAGGCATAGGCACAGGCATAGCCATAGCCATAGTAATTAGAGGAGGGGGGCATAGGAATTAGGGGGAGGGGCGGGGGGGGGGGGGGGAACTGACCAACTAGTAGGGTTTGAGTTAGAACTCCTAAAAGGCAAGCCGATTTGGAGAATCACTACCGTTCTCAACCTCATTGTCATCCTCATCACCATCCTCATCCTCATCTTCATCCTCAACACACTAACCTTCAACATCCGCATCACGGCTCCCCAAAACCCTGGGGCACGAAAAGCCGCGCGTCACGGCCTTCCGTGTCCCGTCGGCCAGGCGCAGCCCAGAATGCTGGGCTGTCACGGTGGCGGGACCTGTCGCAGGCATCTGGAAGTCCATGCCCCCTACCCCGTAGAGGAACAAACACTGATATATATATATATATATATATATATATATATATATATATACGTATGTGACGTTGGAGCTAGGCCTTGCCAGCTCACATCATGTTCAATATGTGACTGAGGACCTTGATCTCCTGGATGCCGTGCTCGCAGCTTGTACGAAGGCGGCGCACACCTCTCGGAGTACGGCCCGATCGTCGCGTCGATCGTGAGGGTCAAGATGGCGAACGGCGTGGATATACATATACATATATATAGGTGTATATATATGTATATGAATATGTGTATACATATATGTATATATATAGGCCGCAGCACCCACCATGAACCCCCCTTTTCTCTTGGAAGATGCCAAGGAGAAAGGGAGGCGGGTGCGGTTGGAGTTTCGGGTGTCGCGTCGTGTTGTGGTGGTAGGATCTGGAGTACATGTGTGTGTTGGAGACGGAGGGAGCCTGTTGAGTATCGGGTGTTGTGTTGGAGAAGGAGGCTGTTGAGTACTGGGTGTTGTGTTGGAGACGGAGGGAGTTGAGTAGAAGGTTCTTTTCAAGTTCAGCTTGGGGAGGGAGCCTGTTGAGTATCGGGTGTTGTGTTGGAGAAGGAGGCTGTTGAGTACTGGGTGTTGTGTTGGAGACGGAGGGAGTTGAGTAGAAGGTTCTTTTCAAGTTCAGCTTGGGGAGGGAGCCTGTTGAGTATCGGATGTTGTGTTGGAGAAGGAGGCTGTTGAGTACTGGGTGTTGTGTTGGAGACGGAGGGAGTTGAGTAGAAGGGAGCTCAACAAGTATTCCAAAACAAGAGCCTCAAAAGTGAGTCCGAAAATCGTAGGAATCATATATAAATTCATATATCATCATGAGAAAGGGGGGTTCTTGGTGCAGCTGGGGGAGGGAGCCTGTTGAGTATCGGGTGTTGTGTTGGAGAAGGAGGCTGTTGAGTACTGGGTGTTGTGTTGGAGACGGAGGGAGTTGAGTAGAAGGTTCTTTTCAAGGTCAGCTTGGGGAGGGAGCCTGTTGAGTATCGGGTGTTGTGTTGGAGAAGGAGGCTGTTGAGTAATGGGTGCTGTGTTGGAGACGGAGGGAGTTGAGTAGAAGGGAGCCCGACAAGTCTTCCAAAAAATAGCCTCAAAAGTGAGTCCGAGAATCGTGGGAATCAAATATAACATCAAATATAATCATGAGAAAAGGGGGTTCTTGGTGGGTGCACAGGGCTATATATATACCTAAACATATACATCTACCTATACATATACATTTATGTGTATACATATATACATGCATATACATATACATATACTTAGAAATATGCGCATACATATACATGTACATATACATATGCACATGCATATACATATGCAAATACATATACATATACATATACATATACATAACCCTTCCGAGGTCTGCGCGGAGTTCTCGGATCGGTGCTGGACCCATCTCCCTGGCGCGCGGAGCGCGCCGGGGGGCGGCGCTGGAGGCGCCGCCGGGGGGGCTCCAGCACCGATCCACGGAGCCCGCGCGGGCCCTCCCAGCCCCGCCCCCCCCCGCCTCCTCTCCTTCCCCTGGCCCCTCCGCCACAGGGCTTCGCTGGATGGTAGAAAAAAATGTATGCCATGCTCTTGGTTCTCCGATTCGGACGGGGGATATTGAAGGGGCCCCAGGACACACAACTAAATACACACAAATCAAAATACCCCCTATATTTTCATATATTATCTGGGTTTCTGTCGTCCCCCCTACTTCCCATATTTTCCTGGGAATCGACGATTAATTGTGTCCGTGTGTTTTTTTCCCTCCTGAGATATGCCACGACGCGATTGGCTAAGGATGCGTCTCAGGTTTTCCAGGGTATCTGGCGGCCCTCGTCTTGCAGCCCCTGTGGGACATTCTGAAATCTGGGGAACCCCGGAAATACTGGAACGTTCCATGATCATGACCTCTTGCTCATCTGACCGGTGGCCCTTGCCCCCCCCCGTCGAGTTCGTTCCGAAGCCATGGTGGCCTTGTCGCCTCCGTGTCGACTCCGTGTCGAACCCGCGCCGAATCTGCGCCAAATCCGCGTCGAGTCCGCATCGAGCCCGCGTCGGGCGCAAGAAAAGACACTAACTTGGGGGACAGTAGAACAACTGAAAACCACAAACACATAAACTTTGCATCCGCGCCGGACACCCTCCCTGGCGCGCGGAGCGAGCCGGGGGCGGCGCCGGAGGCGCCGTTACGGTTGGCCCAGCGCGGCTCCAAGAAATCAGCGCGGAGCGCAAAACGTTTATGTTTATGGCGTTTTTTCTTCTTCGAGAGAGTCTGCATCGATCCCGTGTCGGGCACAAAAAAAGACACCAATGTTGGGGACCGGCGAGGTCCCAAGAAGGAGGTGCAACGTAAGGAACGTAGTGAACCAAACAACGAAGAGGGGGCCTATTTCTCCCCTTGAGGTTGAGGAGAAGGAGCAGGAGGAGGAGGAGGAGGAGGAAAAGGAGGATGAGGAGGAGGAGGAGGAGAAGGAGGAGGAAGAAAAGGAGGCGGAGGAGGAGGGGGAGGAGGAGGAGGAGGAGGAGGAGGAGGAGGAGGACGACGAGGAGGACGACGAGGAGGACGACGACGAGGAGGAGGGGGACGAGGAGGAGGAGGAGGAGGAGGAGGAGGAGGAGGAGGAGGAGGGGGAGGGGGAACGCAGTGACAAAAAAGACGACGAGGTCCCCCGACGGTGCCACGCAAGCCACCGCCCCGCCGGGGCCTCGCGATGGGCAGGCCACGGCTCGCGATGGGCAGGCCGCCGCCGAGGGCTCCCGCGGCCGCCGGCGCCTCCGCCGCGGGCGCCTCGCTGGGGGGCGTCGGCGGCGATGGCGACGAGGGCCGCACCGGGGAGCCAGCAGAGCCGGCCCGTATCACAAGGATGCACGATGAGGCACCCTTGGGAAGGTTTGGCCGAGGTCTAAGTCGGGCCTGTCCCCAGACAGGGGGATTTTCGACGGAAAAAAAATACCCCTAAAATACTCCAAAAAGGTTACAAAATACTCAAAAAATAGTCCCCAGGATGCACGATGAGGCGCCCTTGGGAAGGTTTGTCGGGCCGGACGAAAGGGGGGGATTGGGAAAGGGGGGGTTGCGAAGTTTGCTGCATGCAGCCGGTTTCGGCCTCACCGAGGAGCCCATTCCTCGATACACAGGTAGCCGCCTCCGGCGCCGGGAGGCGCTGGGAAGATCAGCTACGTGAGCTGATTCTCACCCCCCCCCTTTGCTATCCCCCCCTTTCGCCCGACCCGAGTTTGGCCGAGGTGCAGTTGACCCATGTCATAAGGATGCGCAACAGAGATGCAAGGGCCATGGACGACGTCTCGAAGCTTTTCGAGCGGGGCGCGGCCAGCGAAAGGGGGCAAGGACGAGGAGGCAAGGATGTAAGGGTACCCTTGACCCTGACCTTCCAGGACGGCTAAAAAATAGCACCCGACCTAAGAGACCTATCCTAGAGCTATTCTACGTCTTGGTTTTAGGCAGTTTCGCTCAGCTTTTTAGGTTTTTGGGCCTCCAGTGCTAAAAAATGGCTCTCCGGAAGGTCAGGGTTGGGAAGGTGGCCCGTCCTTGCCATGCGGGTCGGCTGTAAGGGGCGGTGTGGCTTCGGGCTGCGCACAGGCAGCCCCCCGAGGCAGCCCCGGCTGGCCTCCACAGGCCACCCCGAGGAGCCCCGGGGCGGTCCCCCCTGCGGCGGCGCCCCCCGGGGCGCTCCGCGCCCCAGGCTTTTGAGGCGACGAGACCGCCCAGACTACAGTCGGATGCGCGATCTGGCCATCGCTCGGACGTCCATTCCCTGTGCATTTTTTTGTTCGGTTTCGTGCGTGTTGCTTTCGCCAGATGGTCGAGGATGATCCTCGACGGTCCTCGCCGAAGGAAAAATGCACACGTCCGAGCGATGCCAAGCGATAAGGATGCAAGGGGCCTTGGACGCCCAATTCGAAGCTGTTCGAACGGGGCGCGGCCAGCGAAAGCGGCCAAGAATGGACCGATCCTTCCAAGGATGCAGGGGTAATTACCCTTGGGAGGGTTGCCAGTGCGTACCATGCGGCTTGACTGTAGCGGCATGACCACGCAGTCGGGGCGAGGAATAAGGAACCCTTTTCGTTGGGGATGTGCTCAGTGTTCCTGAATTGTTGTGTATTATGTCTTAGGTTGTTTGTCTTTAGGTTTTCGATTGAACTCGAAGTTTAACTTATGGTTAAAAGGGACCTCGTTCCGTATTTAGGTTTTCTTGTGAGGGCGTTTCGGCTATGAACTTTCAGAGGTCCGCGCGGATTTTTCCGATCGGCGCTGGCCCCCCAGAGCGCCGCACCCCTCTGGAGGGCCAAGAGACCGCGCTCCCCAGTGTCGCCATCGCGCTCGACTTAGCCGGGGGCGACGAACGCTCGCGATTGGCCGATTCGCCTAAGCACCGAAAGCGGGCGCGGACAATCGCACCTGGGAATTGCGACCTTGCCCAAGCGTGAGACGGAAATGATTGAACGCCCTCCCCTGTCGGCTCCCCTTGTTTCATGATCAGCTGGATCGTTTTTCCTGTCAGGTGTCGAGGAGGCTGGCGCACAGGCTGCCGCATGCCAGGGGTGCTCTCCGCTCCCGCGTCCAAAATTCCGACGGTGCTCTCCACCACCACGTTCCCATTTCCACCAAGATCATCCACTTACGAATTAGTGCTTCTGGCGGTACCGTCTACAACCGATGTCATCCTGACTGCATCGATCTCCGTCGACCTGGTGGTACTCTTAACGATACGTTGAACTCCCGCGTTCGCACTTCCAGCAGAGCCACTGGCCGCTGGGTTCCCGCAGTGATATTCCCCGATGTCCAATAGCTGGGATTCTTGTTGATACTCAAGCCGCGCCGAGGACCCACCCAGTCACTTCCTCTCCTTCTCCTCCCCTCACGCAGACTCGCACTTTCGACGATGATAACAGCGACGATGATGGTGATGATAATGATGATGATGATGATGATGATGATGATGATGATAAAATGATGAGATGATGATGGTGATGATGATGATGACGACGATGCGGATGATGATGATGATGATGATGATGATGATGATGATGATGATGATGATGATGATGATGATAAAGATGATGATGATGTCGTTGATGCTGATGCTGGTGATAATGAGTATGGTCATGATGATGGTTGGCAATATGGTGGCTTTGATGGTGATGATGATGCTGACAGCAATGACGACGAGGGTGATGATGATGATGATGATGATGCTGATGATGATGATGATGATGATGATGATGAACATGACAATGATGATGTTTATGATGATGCTTATTGTGGTGGTGATGGTGGTGATGGTGGTGATGATGACAAAGTGTGGTGAGAAATCTGATGATGATGATTATGATGATGATTATGATGACGATGATGATGATGATGATGATGATGATGATGATGATGATGATGACGACGGAACAGATGTTGAGGATGTCTCAGGCGAGGCGCTGGTTTCAGCACACCCGAAGGGGGGCGCCAGGGGGGCATGATACGGGCCCGATCGCGCCCTGATTGTAGGGACGTCGCGAGCGGTTTGCCTGATTGCGTACCCAACATCCTCCGCTTTCGAAACAGATGTTGAGTATGTCTCGGGTGAAGCGCGGGTTCTCGCACCACTGGCGGCCAAGATTGCGAGACTGTCTCGAGCGGTTTGCTTGTTTTGGTGGTCAGACTCGTCTGCGTTTAGAACGGATTCTGATGTTGTCTCGGGCAATATCAGCATAGCCAAGAACGCCATTGGGGGTTGTGACACGGGCCCTTTCGCGTCCAAATTGCGGGGATGCCTCGAGCGGTTTGCCTCTCCGCTTTCGGAGCAGATTTGGAGGACGCATCGGGCGAGGACATGGCTTTCGCACCCCAAGGATCCCATATTTGGAGGATGTATGAAACGGGTGGAGAAGGAGGAGGAGGAGGAGGAGGACGAGGAGGAGGAGGACGAGGAGGACGAGGACGAGGAGGAGGAGGAGGAGGAGGAGGAAGAGGAGGAGGAGGAGGAGGAACCGAGAGAGAGAGAGAGAGAGCCGTGCTCCGAGGGGCGACTCCCTCCGAGGGGCAGGGCTCGCCTCCGCCCGAGAGCTCGCCCCCAGGGACGCCGCGCGGACCCCGCGCAGGGTCGCCAGGAAGTGGTCGAAGTCGATGCTCTGGTCCTCGGCCGCGAGCGGGGCCAAGGCTCCCCCCAGCGATGCCCGATGCTGCTGGTCAGGCCGGTGCCCCCCCCCCCCTCTCTAAGACGAGACCAAGATCGGACAACCTCGGATCGGAATAGATCAAAGATCTCTGAGATCCCGTCTCGGCTCAGCTGCCCCGATACGCAACACGCAACACGTATCGTATTGATACGGACCTCAACACGTAGGCTGAAAACGTAGGTCCGACGCGATACATTCGCCAAAACGTGGTCCAATACGTGGAGCCAGCACGCAACGTGTTGACACGGACGTCTCGAACACGGGACGTGTTGCGTTTCAAAACGCGCGTATCGACGCAACGAAGCGTCTCTGAGATCCGGCTGCTCTGGAGGGTGCCTCGGGCGCCGCGGTCGCCTCAGAGCGCTCCAGAGCGCTCTGAAACGCTGCGGAACTCTCTGGGGCCACATAATTATCCAGATCCTGTGCCTGCCTGGCTCTTGGAGCTTTTTTTATAAAAAAAGACCCTGGCAAGTTTACTTGCATGGACTTGGCATCGCTCGGACGTGTGCTTTGTTTTTCTCGGCGAGGACAATCGAGGAGCATCCTGGACCATCGAGCAAAAAAACACGCACAAAACCAAACAGTACACGGGGAATGGACGTCCGAGCGATGGCAAAAGAACGGGGGGGGGGCCCGAGCTTGAAGGCAGCCGCAAACGCCTTGCAGGTGCGGAAACCGCGCAAGTCGAAAGGCACTTGCACGCCAGTGCTCGTCTGAAGAGGGGCGATGGGGGGCGGGGGGGAGGCGAACGCCGTGCCAGTAAACTTGCCCGAATCTAAAAAAACTTGTTTTGTTCTCCAGGGCGAGAGCGAACCTCTTCCGCTGAAAGCTAAGCGGGCCGCGCACAGCTTTAATTGGCAGAGAAAGGGCGGAAGAAGGCGGGGCCTCACGCGGCCAGGGGCGGGCGAAGCCCAGGGATCAGGCGGTGCCAAACGGGGACGTGCAGGAAAAGGTACACCTTGGACAGGAGCCCAGGGGTGAAGTCCCGGGAGGATAAAAGCCGGTGGTGTAGCCGTCAGCGGAATCTAAAAAAACAGGCCCTTCCCGGACTCTTGCCTCGGTCCTCGGCCACCGGAGGGGGCCCGGGTGCTGGTACCCAGGCCTGGAGAGCGGCCCAGGAGCCTGAGCCCCTCCCCGGGTCCAGAGGGGTCCTCGTGTCAACGTGCTCGTAGGGAGACCGGGTACTAGTACCCAGGTCTGAAGAGCGGCCCAGGAGCCCGAGCCCCTCCCCGGGTCCAGAGGGGTCCCTGTGTCAGCGTGCTCGCAGGGAGAGGATTTTCAGCTCTGGCGTCGCGACCTTTGTTTGGATCGCCTCTCTGACATTCCAGCGTTGTGCCCCGAATCTTTGGAGGCAGAGCTACAGTTGCGGACGCCATGACAGTGGACACTCCAACTATCGTTGGATTAAGCATGTCTTTCAGATGTCTTCTGCATGTCTTGAAACATATTCGACACATGTTGAAAACATACTCCAGCACTTTACAGCAACATGTGTTACACATGTGAACGTTATTCTATGCGACGTTTCGGCATTGGGCGGAAGGGGGGGGGGAGGGGGGGGGGTCTGGCTGCGGACCTTTGCTTCGTGCGACCGTTTGGGACCGTGCGTCCTCTGGGGGAGGGACTCCACCTGCTCGAAACATGCGCCCAAAACAGACAGCCAAGATCCACTCCAGGGGGGGGGGGAGAGAGGGGGGGGGAGCGAGGGGTCGCGCCGATCGGCAAAACCACGAACAAAACAACGACCCCCATGTTTTGCACATCCTGGGAACTGATTGGCAGCGCGCCTCCTCTCCACGTCGGGCTGGGCGAAAGGGCGGGATAGCAAAGGGGGGGTTTGAGAACCAGCTCACGCAGCTGATTTTCCCGGCGCCTCCCGGCGCCGGAGGCGGCCATGTATCGAGGAATGGGCCTCTCGGTGGGGCCGAAACCAGCTGCATGCAGCAGATTTCGTACCCCCCCCCTTTCCCCTGACCTTCCAGAGAGGTATGTTTTAGCACTGGAGACCTAAAAACCTAAAAAGCTGGGCGAAACAGCCTCAAAACCAAGACGTAGAATAGCCTTGAGATGGGTTTTGAGGTCGGGTGTGTTTTTGCCTTCCTGGAAGGTCAGGGCCCCTATCCCCCCTTTCCTCCGGCCCGACAACACGGATCGTCTTCCACGGAGCCGCAGGCCGCCACCGCGAGAGCGGCCCTCCCGTGCCCGTGCGCCCAGCCCCGGGGGGGCGGGCGCACGAAGCCCGAAGGGGCCTGCCGACGGCACCCCCGCCGCCCGGCGCCCCTCGCGGGAGGCGTCTGCGCGGCGACGCGCTCACGCCTGCCGGCTTATAGAGGGGGGGGGGGGGGGGGAAAGGAGGGGGGGGGAGGGGGGAGGGAGGGGGGGGGGGGGAGGAGGGATAGGGGGAGGGGGGCGGGCGGGGAGGCTGCGGGAGAAGTAGGAGGAGGAGAAAGTGGAAGAAGAAAAAGAAGAAGAAGAAGAAGAAGAAGAAGAAGAAGAAGAAGAAGAAGCGGGACGAGGGAGGAGAAGATACGAGGGAGAAGAAGAGGAGGGCTTGTGGCACAGGAGGCGGCCGGAGCGGAAGGCTGGGGCTCGAAACAGCAGAAGCATGGAGAAACAGGAGGACGGACAAGTGGATGATGGGGTAGGAGAGGAGGGAGAACGAGAGAGGGGACATGAGAGGGGGGGATGAACGACATCAGAACGCGGGTGAGTGAAAAAGCCACAGGGTGAGATGGGGAGAATAGAGAAGCGAGAAACCGTTTCGTCGTGCTGTCGCACTCCACTCCGCGCGGGTCCCGGGCGCCAACATCGAAGGGCGGAAGGGAGAATCGAGCAGTGAGTAGCGAGAATTACATTACCACCCGACGCCATTTCCAACGCTCTCTTCCCGGCTTCTGTTCCCTCATCGTGGTTCTTGCATACGTGTCCTTATCCGTTCCCAATCCTCCTCCGCCGAATCCTCATCTTCCTGCTCTACTCTGTTCCATTCAATATCTTCCTCCACCACTTCCGTATGTTCATTCATTGAACATCTCAATTTCTGCGTAGATGTCCACCCTTCGGTCCTTGCGAGAAGGGCTGACTACATCGGTGTCGCCGTCGAGGAGCTGCGTCCAAAGCTCATCCATGAGCTCCTCGGAACTGCTGGTTGGGGCTCAAAGGCGACAGCCGAGGACAGCAGCAGAAGAAGAAGAAGAAGGGACGCAGGCGGTCGAGGCTGAATGCGCGACACGATGTGGTGGCGCCGGCAGAGAAGCAACCGAGGGAATATGTTTCTGTCTGTCTCTCTCTCTCTCTCTTTCTCTCCCTGTCCCATAGTTATATACCTATGCGACCACCCTTAGGGTGATAAGGAGGTTGGTGGGTGGAGGGAAGAACAAACTGACGACAACTGCTGTAATGATGACGATGCTGGTGATGCGCCCTTGAGTTGGCGACGACGCGTGGCGACGATCCTGCGCAGCGATGTGATCCCACTATCGACCCCACTCGATCGATCTCACCACGGGACACTGACAGGACACCGACGGGACACCGACGGGACACCAATGGGACACCGACGGGACACCGACGGGACACCGACGGGACACCGACGGGACAACGACGGAACAGCGACGGGACAGCGACGGGACAGCCACGAACACCAACAGGACACCAATTGAACAACGACAAGACACCACGGCGGGACAACCTGGCCACAGCCCGCCCACCGCGGGGGAGAGGCAGACAGCGACGGAACACCACGGCGGGACAACGCCACAGCGGGGTCATTCCTCTTGCCAGCCCACGCAGCTTCGCCTCACCCGCACTCGCGCACGACACGAAACCGAAACCGAAACCGATTTCCCCGTGGGGGGCCCTCCGTTCCAATTCGAGCTCACCCCCCAACCTCCGATACATATATCTGTATATCTCTCTCTCTCTATATATATATATATATATATGTATATGTATGTACATGTATGTGTAAAATTATGTATGAATGTTGATATATATATATATATAGAGAGAGAGAGAAAACGAAAAAATCCGCCTCCGTGCCGCGAGGGACGAATTGGAATGCCCTGACTCAAGTCTCTTGTAGTCCTCAGCTCTCAGTCCTCAAGATTGGATATCCAAAGAGCCCGTGCCTCTAATCCTCAAGTTGTCCCCGGCTCTCTGCGTGCCTCCCGCGGTTCTCCGGACTTCCTCGGAGCCCAAAGCGCCCCCTCAACGGGCCAAGACGGCCCCGAGACAGGCACGGTGGCGAGATGGACCGAGGGCCATTACACACATATCTGCCGACCCTGTCGGCGTGTGACAGGGGCTGTACCGTCGCCATCGCCGTCGCTGCCGCCGTCGCGTCGCCGCCGCCATCACGTCCCCTCCTTCCCCTGAGTCCGTCGCCGCTCCCCCCCTTTCCTTGGGCCCTCGTCCTCAAGCACGCCGGCCGAAGCGAAACGCACCAGCCCATCCACAGCGAAATTAGGCAACGTTGTCATTGAGTCGAAGGAAAGCCCCTTCCCTTTGACCCCTTCCCCGCGGAGAGGGAAGTGGTGGGGGAGGAGCGGGGTCCCAGGGGGGGGGTCCCAGGGGGTGGTCCCAGCGGGTGGTCCCGGGTCAGAATACCACCCTCCCGGGGCCCATGGCCCGCCCTCTCCCTCCGATTTCCGTCGAGGGCCGAGGCCTCCAGGGTCGGCGGCATCGGCCGGAAGGCCTTCGCAATGTGTATACATATGTAGATATATGCACACGCACCTATAAACATATACATATATACATATATCTGTATATGTGTATGTATGTATGTATGTATGTAGGTAGGTAGGTAGGTAGGTAGGTAGGTAGGTAGGTAGGTACGTATGTATGTATGTATGTATATATGTATGTATGCATGTATGTACATATATACACCTACAAATTCATACACATGCTTGTAAATATACATACATACATACATACATACATACATGCAGACAGACAGACAGACAGAGAGACAGACAGACAGACAGACAGACAGACAGACAGACAGACAGACAGACAGACACATAAGACAGTATAGGTCCCCCAAACATGGCTTGCATGTAAGGGGTTCTTCATTGTTCCCCCAGAGAATTGGACCCGTCTGTCCGTCCGGCGGCTATGTGGCCACCGTCGCCGCCCTGTCGCCACCTCGTCGCCGCCCGTACCTGGGCCTGTCTGTCAGCTTGTCGGCCATGTTGCCGCCGTCGTCGCCCGGCCGGCCCAGATTTGCGCGCGCCGGCGCGGCCCGGGCGGATTTGCAAATCGCGCTGGCGCGGCGGGGCCCAAGTTTGCACGCGCCTGGGCCTGGCTGTCAATCTGGCGGCTATGTTGCCGCCGTCGCCGCCTCGTTGCCGCCTCGTCGGCGCCCGTGCTTGGGCCCGTCGGTCGGGTCTGGAGGATGTGTTGCAGCCGTCGCCGCCCTGGCATAGACTGCGCAACGAGCCGTGCACCACGGAGATTGCACCACAGATATTGCACAACATAGGTCGCACCACATGGATTGCTCATCGTAGATTGCACAACATGGACTTCACCACATACATTGCACCACAAAAATCTTACCCCATACCCCACCCCGATGCCAAGACGATCCCTGCTTTGGGGCTGAGCAATTTACATAGGGTTCTGCCCCATCGTTCATTAGAATCGACTGCACGCAGGAATGATCCTAGGTTCGAGTGACCTTTGGAGCGCCCGCGGGGGCCCAACGCAACGCGCAAGCCAGCATTACCGCGCCGCATCAACGATCGGCGGGACGTCACTCGAACGATTTTTCGCGCCAGCGGGCAGCCGCGGAATTCCGCTAATAGGACCCGAACGCATCGAATGGCATTTCTAAGGCGTTGCGACAGCAAATGCTGCCGGGGCTCACCGCGATGAGGTCTAGCACTACTGGGCCGCATCGCGATGACGACTGACGAAGTCCGGCATCATGGCCTAAACGGGCCCCATCAGCGGGCCCGGAATATGTTTGAATATCTTTGCGGACGATTTGCGGTTTGGGCTGGGATTCGGAACGGTCCTGGGGCGGATAACCCACCGTCCGGTCGAGCAGTCCCCCGTCGGGAAACCAATGCACATTATAGGGCGCGCCGCGTATGCGTTACTGTCGATTGCAAAAGAGGTCCCATCTTTGGCGCGCTCAGATGCGAGCACAGTCGCGCGATGCGCGAGCCGACCCGAAGTCAAGGTCCTTCTAAAATAAAATCACTCGACATCAGTGGGGCCAGCACAAAGGGTCACTCTAGCGGAAGGTCACTCTTACGTATGATCGATCCAACAAAATGAACTTGTATCATCCCTGCCAAAACGGGTTCGACCCCCAACCCACCAGTCTCTGCAACAAATGCAATGCGAGCGCACTTGTTTATCACAAATCATCAACGTTCAAGAGCCCCTTGCACCACAAAAATGGAACAACGTGCTCGCGCGCGCGTCGTCGCGCGCATACCGAAATCCTTCAAACATTGACGGTTTCATAAGGGTGTCAAGATTGGGTGACCCGAAAACATACAAAATACATGGTTTTGCAGCATCAGCTCTCCCCAACAAAATGCGCGAGGGCTCTTGCACAGTCTCAGAAGAACTGAATTGTCCCACAACGTTTTCAAAGTCAAGTGCGACCAAGCGTGCCATTCGCACGCGCATGTCAAAATCAATTGATCGCCCTTGCGCACGTGCTGGGGGGGGCACGATCCCGGTCAAAAAATTCAATGCGGGCCACTCGCGCCCGTCGGCGGCGCGCGCATGTCGAAATCCCTCCATGACCTTCATCGCCGACGGGCGCATCACCAACGCGTGGACACCATCATCGTCATCGGCTTGATCAGCATCGGCGCCGTCATTGGCTTCGCCATCGTCATCGTCATCGTCGCCACAAGCATTGCTGCAATCATAACCTTGCCTGCCGTTATCGACGTTGGCATGAAACCGCGCCCGCCCAACTCACCGATTCGCACTGAACTGCCCATGCATCAGCGCGGCCAGTGAGGCGCGCTCGGAAGACGCCAGCGGTCAGCGCCACCGCGGCCGCCTCGTCGACCCAAACTTTCTGGCCGCTCTGCGCACGAGCCTGCGTTCGCTAACGCGGCCGCAGCGAGGCGCCTGCTAGCGCCAAGTGAACACCACACTGACCGCCCATTGGCATTTGCAAACCAGGTTGCGGGTGGGTGGCTGAAATGATTGCGCGAGCAGTGGAATTGACAACTCACTACGCACCGCGCGCAATGCACCGCATAGCTTGCGCCACGTACTTCGCACATCATATCATCATATATTGCACAACATGTACTGACCACATACATTGACCACATTAGTTACCCCCCCACCCACATATTGCGCCACGCACGACATGAACTGTACCACACAATTCGCACCACATAGATTCTCCTTTCTACAAACAGAATAGCATCTACCCCCCCCCCGGCGTTATCACTCCCCCTTTCGGGTTACGTAAATCATATATAATTCTGACCACATCTCCATCCTAAAAATGAATTTACATATCCCAGGGGGGCCGGGTTCCCCCCCTGAGGGTCCCTTGTAAAAAACACTATGCGGTGACATTTTTTGTTCTAACATAGCACGTGTTCACGAATCCCTTGCAAAAAATGGGACGAAGTGCGCACGCGCGCGTCGTCGCGCGCGCATGCCGAAATCCTTCAAACACATTCGGTGTCGGAAGGATTTCGCAATCGAGTTTCCAAAACAAGCATACAAAAACACAAGGTTTCACAACACTGAGTTGCTAAACAATCCGCGCGAGCTCTTGCGAAATCTTAAGAAAACCATAGGTTTTCTCAAGATTTTAGATTTTCACAGAATTCTATTAAACGGGCTTCGCGCGCGCGCATGTCGAAATCTGTCGAACGCCCTTGCGCGTGTGCCGTCGAGAATCCTCTACAAAAAAATGGGACGAAGTGCAGACGCGCGCGTCGTCGCGCGCGTATGCCGAAAACCTTCAAAACCCATTGGCTTCGGAAGGACCTCAAAATCGTGCCCAACAAAACTTTCAAAAGCACAAGGTTTCGCAACACGGATTTTCAACAAAAGCGTGCGCGCGCGCTCTTGCGTCGTCGTCGTCGTCGCCGCCCTCCCTCCTCCCGCGTCGTCGTCGTCGTCGCCTACGTCGTCCTCTGTCTTTCCTCGTGTTCGTCGTCGTCGTCCTCTTTGGCGTCGTGGTCGTTTCCGTCGTCGTTGTTGCCGTGGTCGTCCTTCCTCCTCCTCCCTCGTCGTCGTCGTCGTCCGTCGTCGGCGTCTCGTCGTCGTCCCCCCTATTTCGTCGCCGTCGTCGTCGTCGCCGTTGTCGTCGTCTTCCCTCCTCCCTCGTCGTTGTCGTCGTCGGCGCCGCCGTCCTTCCTCCTTCTTCGTCGTTCGCGTCGTCGCCGTCCTCCCTCCTCCCTCGTCGTTGTCGTCGTTGTCGTCGTTGTCGCAGTCGTCGCCCTTCCTCCTCTCTCGTCGTCTTCGTTGGCGACGTCGTCGTCGTCTTCGTCGTCGTCGGCGTCGGCGTCGTTGTCGTCGTCGAAGTCGTCGGAGACGTCGTCGGTGTCGTCGTAGTCGCCGTCGTCGACGTTGTCGTCGTCGTCGTCGGCGTCGTTGACGTCGTCGTCGTCGTCGTCGGTGTCGTCGTTGTCGTCGTCGAAGTCGTTGGAGACGTCGTCGGTGTCGTCGTAGTCGGTGTCGGCGCCGCCGTCGTCGTCGTTGTCGCAATCGTCGTCGGTGTCGTGGCCAACTGTCATGTGGTACGTACCGTCACGGTCGTGTCTCAAGAGGTCTTGCGACCAAGTTGCGGGTGGGAGGGTAGGATGTTTGCACGAGCAGCGGAGAGGACAGCTTCCAGACGGTCAAAGATTAATTGCACCACGTAGGTTCTCCTGTCTTACCATGAAAAATACGGATCCCCCCCCTGGCCCCCTGGTTCGACCCCCTCCCCTGATCTCTGACGAATAGTACTAAGCGCGTGCACTCGTTAATCAACGATCACCCAACTGCTAGAACTCCTAGCCAAAATTTTGGGCCAAGTCCACACGCGCGCGTCGTAGCTCGCGTGCGCAGGAATATGTCAAACACCTTCGGTTTCGTAAGGATTTCAAGATCGAGGTCCCCGAAACCATGTGAAACAAATGGCCTGCGTGCGCACTCTTGCGAACTCTTGCGCAAATTGTGAATTTTACCGCATTGTCATAAATTCGATCAAGCGGGTTTCTCGGGCGCGCACGTCGAAATCATGCGCATGCCCTTGCGCGCTTGTTGGGGGGGGAGCACGCTCCTCGCCAACTTCTTCGGGCCACTCGCGCCCGTAGACGCTGGATCACCATCTCTGGCTCTGGCTCTTCGGGATGCCTCTCCTCTGGACTGCTGCGCCTACGGCAAGCTTGGTCAGGCTGCTGCGACGGGCTGGGTTGCCGATTGAGCGCCCGAGTTATCCGGGGTATCTCGGGCCCGTGGTGACTCGGGTTTGGATTCCCGAGAAAACGAACCCAAGTCGGCCCTGACCCGAGTTGCCCCTGATGATGTTGGGCTCTGGACGCCCGAATTATCCGGGGTAACTCGGGCCCAGGGTAACTCGGGCTTGGATTCCGAAAAACGAACCCGACTTTGCCCCCGAGTTACCCCTGATGATTCGGGGCTCTGAGCCGACGCTTGTGCTCGTGGTCGCAATGTCGGATCGACGGCGTCGGCGCCGGTCCCTTTCAGCTTGGAGCCCTTCGGGTGCAAACCCGCTGGTGGCTCGACCCTGGTGCCCACTCCATGCAGGCGCCGGCTGCTGAGTGCCCAGCGAGAGTCGTTTAGGATGGGCCACTGGGGCAAGGATGCAAGGGTACCCTTGGGAAGGGTGCCCATCCTTACTATGCGGGTTGACTGTACTCCCCATACTGACTCGTTTGGCGTCACTGGCCTGGGTTTGCCAAGGTGGCCCCGCCTCGACAGCCTCGACGATCGGCCATGCCGTTCCGATCAAACACCCTGGTCAACCAGGGTTTTCGCTTCCTCTGAAGATGCCCCCAGGCGTCAAGGAGAATGCTAATAGACCTCTGCCGATTTGGCCATGCTTGCAAGGCACGGCTTAAGTTCCCTCTACATCCTACCTCCTCGCCCCCCCCGCTACATCTCACCTTCCGCCCTCTGAGACGAATGTGAGATTGCTTCAGGCAGCTTTGCACACAACGATCGGTTCAAGCATAACGCCAAAAAGAATAAAAGAGTCCTCGCTGAATGTGTCTTTCATGCTGGCGGTCTTCATGACCTGAGGCGTCGGCATCCCGTGGGAAGCGGAATCGCAGAAGAACAACACCATCGGTCCGCTCGACTGCAGGGGACAAGCTGGGGGACTGCGCAGAGGCGCACGTCCGTGCTGCTCCCTCCTGAACGGTCGTCGTACTACGCAATTGGGCAACTAGACGTGCGCGTCTTGTGTTTGTTCAGCACGCGGCCACTGGAAAAGTCCCGACCCTCTCCCCGGGGGCCGTTTTGGACGCCCGAAATGGGTACGGAAAGACTGGGTACGATGCCCAACAGCAGTTCCTGTCCATTCCGAACAGGACTCGCGGTCGGTGTCGCCGCGGCCTGTGTCCATTCGAGACAGCAGGCCGCCCGCCCAGCAGCGGCCGCCGTTGGTTTGGGACAACATTTGTTGTTGGGCACTGTACCCATTCTTTGTACCCATTTCGGGCGTCCAAATCAGAGCTCAGAGGATGAGGCAGAGGACCTGAGGACACGCCCACTCCGTGCCCAGCGGCACGGTGGCGGGTCAGAGGCACTGCGCACAGACAGCCCCCGCAGGTGGTCCTGGCTGGCCTCAACAGGCCCCCCCGAGTAGTCCAAGGCGGTCCCGCTGTTTGTTTGGGGGAAGGATTGCAAAAAAACCCTGGATTGCAAAAAAACCCTGGATTGCAATCCTGTTTTTTTGCAATCTTTTGGTTTTTTTGCAATCTTTTGGGTTTTTTTGCAATCAGTTGTTGTTGGGCACTGTACCCTGCCTTTCCGCACCCCTCTCGGGCGCCCAAGGGCCAGTGTGTGTCGTCGAGGCCGAGGCCGGAGGAGGGCACCCCCCCGAGGCCGAAGACTGCCGCAGGCACGCGGCGTTCGCGAGACGCCGCGCGTCTCTCCCGGGCTCGCCCCGGCGCGCGTGCGGCTCGCCCCTGCCGCGCCAAGAAGCAGAACAAAGTTTAAGTCGGGCGTGTCCCCCTACAGGGGGAGTTTCGACGAAAAATCATAAATATCCCCAGAATAATTGAAAAAGTAGTTCAAAAATGGTCTGGGGACTATTTTTTGAATATTGTCTTACCTTTTTTGGGTATTCTTGGGGTATCTTTTATTTTTCGTCGAAAATCCCTCTGTAGGGGGACAGGCCCGACTTAAGGCAAAGTGTTGGCCCGCTCCCCCCCCCAGTCTCACGTCGCGCAGACAAGCGCAGTGACAAGATGCGAGGTGCAGCGGCACAAGGATGGCGGGAGGAGCAGGGGGCAGGAAGACGGCACTTGCATGGGGCAGGCAGTGGCGGCAGCTTTGCTTCACACTCGTGAATCAGCGTTTTTTTCTCACAGCGCGAGCAGGTCTGGGTCCGTTGGCGGCGCGCAGAGGGGGGTATGGGGGAGGGGGGAAGGCTTCTTAGAAGGAGGCTGCCTTTAAGAAACCTTCCCCCCTGCCCCGACCCCCATCCGCGCGTGGCTGAGTCTGGTTGAGTAGGGACCAACCGTCCCGGCATTCCTGTAGGCCTACCACGACAAGTTCTTGGAACCCACGAATGTTCCAATAACGAAAACAGTTGTCTTAGAACATTCACCCGCCGCGCTAAAACAAGACAGCCTCTGCCAGAAATGTCCTGAGAACATCTCTCGTGGAAACCACGAAGGGTTCTGAGAACACTGTTTGGCAGGCCTATAGGCACGCCAGGACGCTTCGCCACTGCTTGACCCTAACCTCCTCCGCGCGTGGCTGAGTCCAGCAGCAGCCAGCAGCAAGACGGCCCAGCAGCCGCCGCCGAGGCACGCCGGCTCGGGAGGGCGCGCCCGGCCCGGCGGCCCCATGAGGGCGAGCCTCCGCGAGCTCGTTGTAGCTGATGGTCCCGTTGCCGTCCTGGTCGAAGACCTGGCGGTTGCCACCGCAGGGAAATAGAGGGCAAACCATCCACCCCTGATAATAATCACCCCGGCACGCGAGGCCGTGCAGCAAACGCACCCAAAGAAGGAATCCATCACACAGGGCAGGGATGTTGAGTAAACGCCCAGGGCCGTTTAGAAAACGCCAACTGTCCGGTCCGGGTGTTTTTTCCTCCCTCGAGGGATAGGAGGAGGAGGAGGAGGAGGAGGAGGAGGAGGAGGAGGAGGAGAAGGAGGAGGAGGAGGAGGAGGAGGAGGAGGGGGAGGAGGAGGGAGGAGGAGGAGTTGGAGGGGGGGGAGGAGGCGGAGGAGGAGGAGGAGGAGGAGGAGGAGGAGAGGAGGAGGAGGAGGAGGAGGAGGAGTTGGAGGAGGAGGAAGACGAGAGGAGGACGAAGAGGAGGAGGAGGGAGGAGGAGGAGGAGGAGGAGCGAGGAGGAGGAGGAGCAGGAGGAGGAGGAGGGGAGAGGAGGAGGAGGAGGAGGAGGAGGAGGAGGAGGAGGAGGAGGAGGAGGAGGAGCAGGACGAGGAGGAGGAGGAGGAGGACGAGGAGGAGGAGGAGGAGGAGGAGGAGGAAGACGAGCAGGAGGAGGGGGGCCTCCTAGAGGTGCTCGCGCCGTGCACAAGAGCAAACGTCGCGACGGACCTCTGCGGCGGCGCGCGGTGCTAGGCCTCCGCGGGCCCCCGCGGGGGCTCCGGCGCGGTTCAGGAGCGCATCGGGATGACTTCTGGGAAACGCGTTTTTTTGCTCAACCACCCCCAGTTGCCGTCGCTCGGACGTCCATTTCCCGTGCGTTTTCCGGTTTCGGGCGTGTTTTTTGTGTGCTCGATGGTCCAGGATGGTCCTCAAGGGTCCTGGCCGAGAAAAAAATACACACGTCCGAGCGATGCCACTCGTTACTCGGGTTTCGGCGGGGCCCCCCCATCGGCCTCGAGGAGTCCCAGGGGCTCTCGGGGGCTCTCGGAGGCCCTGGGGTTAGGTCGGGCCTGTCCCCGTACAGGGGGATTTTGGACGAAACATAAACAATACTCAAAAAATACTCAAACGATGCCCAAAAATACTCAAAAGATGGTTCCCAGACTATGTTTTGATTATTTTGGAATATTCCCCCTGTAGAGGGACATTCCCCTGTAGAGGGACAGCGCGTGCTGGAAAAATCAGGGGGGTCACGGAGTGGGGGGTCCCCCGGGCGGGGTCACGGGTCAGAATGCGCTGACCCCCGTCCGCCTTTCGGGCAATCGTCGAGCCAGTCTGGGCCCCTTTCGAAAATCCAAATCTCAGACGCACACGATGGCCCTACGGTCGGCGTTGGAAAGATAGCGCGCAGCATCGACCTCTGAGAAGCACGCTATCCCTGTGAGGCGCTTCCCCTCGAGGGCCCCTTCTGCGCACGCTATCCCCCTGCCGGGGCCTCTCTGGCGCACGCGATCCCCAAGGTGGGAGGTAGCGTGTAATCAGCGGGCTGGCGGCATCACGTCGCACGCTATCTTTGCAACGCCAACCGTAAGACGGCCCAGGAGGGCCCTGGGATGAACCCCCACGAGCTGTTCCATCGTGCCAGTCCCTTCTCTGCCCTGGATGTCGGCCGACCTCGCTGCGCGCTGTCTGGCCCCGTCTTGCCTGGCCCCCTTGTGTGCACTGCAAGGGCCAAGTCTGCCGTTGGCCTCTCCAGCGCGATTTCGGAGGGAAGAGGCGGAGATGACAGCGCCACGACACAACACCTCCGCGAAGCAATCTACTGCAAATGCAAGTCTGTGATCATGATGCTCCAACCGACTTTAACCTTGATCACCAGGAAGAATTTCGAGCGCCCCCAAAAAGTACCGAAACTCAAGTGTTTTCACGTGCCGGGCCCTGGGAGACCCTCGCCCGACACTGTTTCGATACTGTTTCGGCACTCTTTTGACACTCTCCTGGGTGCTCCAAATTATGCCTGGGACGCGGTCCTGAAATAGGACGGGAACAGCACATTTCCGTGATGAAGAACCGACCCGGCGCCCGGCCCGGCAATCACAGCATGCTTCAGCGCACTGGGAAGGGCTGCGATGGGGGCGAGAGGGTATCAGTGCCACGCCGCGGCGGGGGCCGCCCAGGCCCCGATCGGCGTGTGTCACTGTCGGTGTGCGCCGCCTTTCTTTGTCGGACGAAGAACGGGGGAGCAACGCGCCGGTGGGGCCCCTGGGGCCCCCCGCGGCGGCGTGATAGTGACGCTCCTTCGCCCCCCCGAGGGATGGAAGGATGGGTGGGGTGTCAGATGTGGCGCGAGGGCGCCCAGCTTGACTCCCCCTCCTCCTCCTCCTCCACCTCCTCCTCCTCCTCCTCCTCCTCCTCCTTCCTCCTCCTCCTCCTCCCCCTCCTCCTCCTCCTCCTCCTCCTCCTCCTCCTCCTCCTCCTCCTCCTCCTCCTCCTCCCCCTCCTCCTCCTCCTCCTCCTCCCCCTCGTTGGCACCTCCTCTTCCTCCCCTGGTCCGCCTCCACCTCCTGCACATCCCCCGCCTTTGCGCTTGAAACACGTCGGCCACCGCTGCCCACTCCCTCGCTCTCTCGTTCTCTCTCTCTCTCTCTCTTTCTCTCTCTCTCTCTCTGTCTCTCCATTGTCTTGGCGGCGAGCGAGGGGGGAAATGAGAAGGAGAAGGCCTTCTCAGAAGGCGGCGGGACTTCTCAGAAGTCCTCGCGACTCCTGAGAAATTGCCTGTGCCTTTGGGGAAAGCTCAGAGCACTTCTCGGAAGGCCAGGGAGCTTCCGAGCCTTCCGAGAAGGCCCGCCCCTTCTCGCTTCCCTCCCTCGCTCGCCGCCGATTGTCGGCAGCCCCCACGAGGACTGGGGAGAGGGTGTCGTCTTGAGCCACCTTGGAGGCCATGCTTGGGCCGCACGGGGGCCATCTTGGAACCACCGCGGGGCAGCGCTGGACGCTCTAGCCCTCTCGCGCCCTCCCGCCCAGGCCCGGGAGGATGGGAGGAGCAGGCCCCTCCCCGAAAGGAAAGAGGGGCGAGGAGGCAAAGGAAGGGCGAACTCGCCACATCACCCACGGCAGGTTCGCGTGGACGCTCGCGGCGCCTCGTTCGTGGAGGTCCTTGGACGCCCACGGCTGATCGCCGCCGTTTGTCGACGTGACGCGAACCTACCGAACGCTCCACGAGCTCGTAGAATTTCATTTGTTTTGCCATGTCGATGGGGCGTTAAAGGTGCCGCCCCCCCCCCCCCCCTGGGCAGTCTCTCCCAGACTGCTTCTGGTGCAGGCGAGATGTAGGGCAAGCGTGCTCGCACTCAACGGCCCGCGCGAACCTCGTCGTGCACGCTTTAACGCCCTTCCCCGGGCAAGCCCGCTGGTCCGTCGCAGTCGGAGCTGCAACACCTCACGCGTCTCTCCCCCCCCCTTCCACCAGATCGCTCCTCCTGCCCCATCCTTCCCCCTCGTCCTCCCCAGGCCACCCACGTGGTGATTCTGCAGCTGCGTGAAACCCCGGCGATCTCGCCAGCTGCACGAACCAACCGCGGTCTCTGGCCCAAAGTCCGGAGTAAGACCGAACCTCCCCCTCCCACGTGTGAGGCGTCTGCATCAACTTAGTGGTTGGGCACTCTCATTACCATGTCCCTCCTCCTGTTTCCCCTCCTCCTCCTCCTCCTCCTCCCCCTCCTCCTCCTCGCCCTCGTCCTCTTCCTCCTCCTCCTCCCCTTCGGCCCTCCGCTCGACCCTGGGGCCTGGAATGCCGACCAGCATATGCTCTCGTGCTCCTCGATCTTACGGTCCTGCGGCGGCAGGCCCCGACAAGAGGATGTCGCGGTGAGGAGGACGGCGAAGAGGAGGAGGACATCCTCCTTCTCATCCTCTCTCCCTTCTCCTGCAGCCTTCTTGCAGCACTGCTCATCAGATTCTCGCGCAGGGCCCCCGAGGGCTGCGCGGCTGCCAGGACATCGAAAGCCTTCGAAGTCGGGGTGCTCGGTGACCCCGGTAGGGGCAACGGGCGACCCGCGGGAACACAGCGAGCACATCACAAACGTCGGGGCGTGGCCCGAGGGCTCGAGCACGTCGAGGGTGCCCCCGGCAGTCCCAGACCGAGCGCGAAGGTTGAGAAACACGGCTGTGGGGGCATTGATGAACTGCAGGCCTCGGACAAAAAATAGCGAACACTCATGCCACATTCATCTGTGAACGCCTCCCCCTCCCCCCAATGTTCAAAGTTGGCGGTGGGTCTGATGAGTTGCACCTCGACCGCAGTCTCCCCCGCGCGCGCCAACCTTGAGTTTGGGGGGCAGGGGGGGTGTTCACTAATTGTTTCCCTCTACCGTATACGCGGTCCAATCTGGCCAATGAAACCACATCGTAGCCAACCATCACGCGGTGCGCGCCCTCACCATGGGGGGAGTCTCCAGGAACTGATGGGGGTGGCCCGGCAGAGGAACTGAAATGGAGTGAACGTCAAACGTGGGAGGATCGCCGCCAAGGCGGTGTCTCCCATCGAGGCCCTCAGGGAAACCCCAAACATCCACCCACGCTCTAGAGGCATTCGTTCGGGGAGGGAGGCCCACGGACAGCGCGAGCAAGCCATCTGCACTTCTTCGGGCCTCCTGGAGACCTCTTGGAGATCCGTTCGGAGCAACGTGCAGCATATCAGAGGCCTCGTGGGCCATGTTGAGGTCATCTTAGGGGCTATCTTGGCCGTTTTGGAGGCGTCTTGGAGGCCATTTCGGGCTATCATAGCTGGCCTGGAGGCACTCTTAGCGCTATCCGACGCGCACACCCGGGATCACAATCATGGCCCCTCCCACTCCTTCAAAGAGACGAACGCCAGAGCAACGGCCAGCCGATATTACAGTGGGGCCTCCGACCCCGTCAAGAGTTGCTTGCGCGTGGAGATCGCACAACCGCCAGCGCGAGCATCCGCGAAAAAGGGGCCGACGCGAGCGAACGAGGGGCGCGGCCGGCCGATCGTCTCGACCTCCTCCCCCTCCTCCTCCTCCTCCTCCTCCTCCCCCTCCTCCCCCTCCTCCTCCTCCTCCTCCTCCTCTTCCTCCTGCTCCTCCTCCTTCTCCTCCTCCTCCTCCTCCTCTGCCACTTTCCGAGCCGTGAGTAGTTCCTTGACGCGCGGCATTTTCGACGTGCCTGGTGGGCTCGCTGGAGTTCTCGGGCCCCCCAAAAAAGCGGCAGACTGCGGCTGCCGCGCGCGTTTCCGAAGAGGGCGATGGATGTTCAGGATGCAGTGCTGAAGGCTCGACGAACAGGTCAAGGCGTGGGCCTTCAACTGTCGCCAGGAAGCGTGCTGGGGGCAGGCCGCCCCGACCCTTCTCAAAACAAACGGAATCCACAGCGGCGGAGCTGGCACGAGCAAGGGCGATATTGGCTGGCGCTGAGACTTGCTGGACGTCTTCCAACTCTGAACCCTTGAGCTTCAGCTGCGCCCTCTGGCCGATGGCCTCCGCGCGGCCCCTCTCGACGCCGGCTCGCGAGAGTGTGCGCGTTGGGCACGGCGTCGAAGCTTCTGCCGTCGCTGGCCTCCCCGACAGAGACTGGCGGCGGCTGCCCATGCGCGCAGTGAATCTCCAGCGCCCTGGGACTCGATGTCATTCTTCGCCAGGCGGCGGGCGGCGGCCTCGGCGTCGTTCACCGCGCGGCTCTCCCGGCGGACAAGGGGGCGGGCTGCCGCGACCGACGCGTGAAGAGCAGGCCTTGCCGTCGCGAGTCCGCCCATGAGAGGCCCATGCCTCTTTCAGCCGCCCAGACATGGTTTCCCCCACCTCCTCGGACTTGAGCAGGGACCGACCGTCCCGGCATTCCTATAGTCATACCTCCTGGCAGTCTTATAGTCATACCACGAAATGCTCTGAGAACCCAAAAATGTTCTAAGAACAAAAGCAATGTTCTTAGAACGTATTCCCGATGTCATAGAACAGGACCGCCCCAGCCAGAAATGTTCTAATAACATCTCGCGAGAACCGCAACAAATTCTTAGAGCATTGTTCGGTAGGGCTATAGGCGAGCCGGGACGCTTCGCCACTGCTTGACTGACGCGAGCTTTCACGCGTAAGCGTACTTGAAGCGTTTTGCGAGAAAGGCCATCTCACTGCCGAGCTATGCCGGCGCCCCTCGCCTGGGAGAGCTGAGACTGGATCAGCAGCTGCGCGGGCGTGGGCGGGCGAAGGAAACCTCCAGTCCACGACGGGCACGGGTCAGAATCCTCGCCGAGCTGGGCACGCGGCCCAGCCCGACGAAGAAGGGAGGCAAGAGCCGTCGCGGGCCGAAGTCCCTGAAAGGCCGGACGACGAGTACGAGCCAACAGAGGTGACCGCCGCCATCGCCGGCTCGAGTTTCGCAACGCGGGCTTGGAATTTGGCATCGACTCGCTGTTCGTCGTTGCGTTGACATTAACGGGGAGGAGGGGGGTCGCGAGAGATTCGCCATCTCCACCTAAGCCGCACCCATCACTCATGCTGTCATCGTTGACCATGGCCACCTGCATCTCGAGGGAGGCGATCGTGGCGTTCTGATCCTCGAGGTCGGGCCGAGGGTCTCCGCGACCTCGCTGAAGTCGCCCATGTGCTTGGTCATCGTGCCATCCTGCTGTCAAAGCACTTCGCCTCGTTACTGATGTTCGCTATATGGCCACCCAGCGCTTCGATGATGGCCCATCGCGGTTCCGAGCGCTCGACCGCCACGGCCCTCACGGCGTCGGCATCCAGCGCGGGCGCGGCGCCGCCGACGACGCGGCGCGGCAAGTGGAGGCCTGCAGCTGCAGGGGCAGCTCGCTGCAAGGCTCGCCGCGCGGAGGACCTCCTCGGCGCGCGCCCTGGGCGCTCGACCCTTGGCTTGAGCCCACATGGCTGCGGAGGGTGGCGGCGATGGCGACGACAGTGACGCCTGCTGGCCCCCGCGGCCGGACGAGAACCGCGCGCGCGAGCTGCCGAGACTTCGGCGGCGGCGCCCGACGAGTGCGCGCCTCCGCGCGGCGTGGCTGGCGGTGCTTCTTCGCGGCGCTGGCTATAGCGCGGGGACCGTCGGGGCGCGCCCTGGCCCGGCGCGGCCCCGCGCGCCTCGCCGCCGAGCCGCGCGGCGGACGCGCGGCGGGCTGCCCGCGGCGAGCAGGCCGCAGCGGCAGCCGGGGGGGGGGGGAGGGCCGCCCGGCCCCCCGGTCAGTTGCAAGCCCAGGGGAGGACGACGAGGGGGCGAAGGAGAAGAGGGGGACGAGGCCGATGGGGGAAGCAGCGGCGACCCCCACGGCGCAGAAACACGACGACGAGGGAGGGCAGGAAACGAGCGGGGAGGCGACAGAACGAGGAGACGAGTCGACAAGAGACGAGCGGGCCTAGATGCGCGCCAGGGCGGTAGCACGAGTCCGAAGCAGCTCAATTACTTTCCTCTTGGCATGTTTTATCTTCGCCGAACCGCTCACGCATGCCCCGGGTAAGTCAACGCGGTCATGGACAACGTCGGAGGGGGGAAGGGGGCGGCGACGCTGCAATTTGCCGAGGCACCATTCCGCGCGAGCGCCAGCATCCACTCCGCCAGGGAAGGGATGGCCACGACCCCAGAGAAGCTGGAACAGCATGATCTGGCACGCCACCGCGAACAGCTCAAACTGGTAAATCATGGTGGACAGAATCGAGTACATCACGGACTGGCGCATCGTGAGCAACATTTTGTACAGCACGAAATTGTACATCCCGAGCTGCGTCGCGCGCAGCATCGCGTGAAGCATGCAGCACGAACTTGCGCAGCAAAGCGAACAATTCGAACAAGCACAGCTCCGAGAACGGCACCGTGCGCAGCGCCGAGTCAAGCGCGAACTTGCACCTCGCGAGCAGCACTTTGTACAGCATCGGATGCAGCATCCTGCGCACCTACTTGCACAGCACGAACTGGTACGTCCGCATCGGGCACAGCACCTCGTACAGTGAAAACTTGTACAGCACCACGAACAGCGCGAACGTGCACAACATCGGGCGCGGCATCGTGCACCGCGAGAATGTACATGATGCACCGCATCTCTTACAACAGGAACTAGTAGGTCGCGAACAACGTCGTGTACAGCTTCGGGTATGGCATCGTGTAGATCACTGCGTTCAGCACGAGCATGCAGCATAGTGTACCGCATCTAGTACCTCATCTTGCACATCACGATCCGGTGCATCGTGAACAGCACGAACAGGTGCAGCACCGCGAGCGGAATCTGGGACAGCACGAACAGGTACAGCCGCCAGAACAGTAATATGTTGAACAGCATCTGGAATAGCAGATGGAACTGCACGATTTTGGACAGGACCAAGAACAGAACCCCGAACAGAAACAGCTGCCGCCATCTGAGGGAAGTATGGGGTCGGTGGCAGGATCGCTCTGCAGGTCCTGTGTTTTCTGTCTCGCTCGCCGCAGCCGCTGCCCACGGGTCACTACTCCATGTCCCATGCCACTGGTCCCGGAGAGATCCAGGAACCTCACGCCGCCGAGAGCCAGGTGGCAGCCCACAACTACACCTGTCACCATCATCCTCGTCCCCAGCATCATCATGTTTGGGGGGGGGGGGGGGCGCTCCGTCGTCATCATCGAAACTGCCGCCAACGACAGGATTAGTAGGAGGCATCTCGGGCCAGATGGAGACCGCCTGGCGCCCATCAGAATGGCGACGTCCACGAGCAATCGAGCCGCGCCGCGCAGCCATTCGGGAGACACCATCGACCATGCTGAGCATGAGGACGCTCGAGGATGGCGTGGATGGGGGCCGCCATGCTGTCCAAGGTGATTTTGATGTTATTCTGGCCGAACGCACCGAGGAGCTCCAAGCGATGTGCACCATAGCGCCGCCGCGAACTTGTTGGCGAAGCCATCCGAGCCTGGCCACGACCACCATGCCGCGAGTCGAATCGCAGTCGCCCCCACTGGAGCATGCGCACCCAGCAGGCCAAGAGGATCAGCAGGTGCTGGAACCGAAATGGAGATGATGGTGATGTTGCTGATGTGATGATGAGGATGCTGATGTTGATGATGCTGCTGATGTTGATGATGCTGATGATGATGATGCTGCTGATGATACTGATAATGATAATGGTAATGATGATGATGATGATGATGATGATGATGATGATGATGATGATGATGATGATGATGGTGATGATGGTGATGGTGATGGTGATGGTGATGGTGATGGTGATGATGATGATGCTGATGATGATGATGATGATGGTGATGGTGATGGTGATGGTGATGGTGGTGATGATGATGATGATGATGACGCAGGCGCGCGCGCAGCGCTTCACATCGGAGGGGGCGAAGGAGAATGAGGAGGGGGGAAGACGGACGGACGGAAGGCGGGAAGGAGAACGAGGATGCGGCAGATGTGAAGGAGGAGACGGATGAAGCAGACGAGGAGTACGAAGAGGCGAAGGATGGTGAGAACGAGGGGCAGGGAACAGGATGAGAGGCCGACGATGACATGGACGAGGTGGCGAGGAGGTCGAATATAGAAAAAATCAAGCGCCAGATGAAACGTATGCGGAGCTCGAACGGACCTCGAGCGTCACCGCCGGGGCTCGCAACACCCGCCGTCGGCCCTCCCAGCGGGAATCCTTTAACAACATTTCGTTTGCATGGGCTGACTCGACACGATGGTCACATCGGTGGTGACGCCACTGGGACCAGCGACCTGTAACTACTGGGGCGATGGTCGAACTGGTGGTGCCCCGACTGCCACCACCTCTGTCCTTGTAGTTGCTGCCGTCACTTCCGCAATACACCATGCCACTAAATGGCACGGGCAAACATGTAACCGAAGTATGATCAGCTGCTCATCAATCGACCAGTTGCCATTCCAGAATCAGTGGCCTCTGCATTCATGCAGAGACTGGGCTGCAAATTTGGAAGGCGATAGAGATGATTGTGAACTATAGGGCGTAGAGCATGAGCCACTCCGCATCCTTTACACATGTCATGGTGTGCGCACCCACGCCCTCGCACCCCAGAAGCTGTCCTGCACGCCGCAAGCTGTGACCGCGGGGGATGGGCACAGCGGTCTCTGCGAGAAAGCAGAACAGACCCAAATGCACCAGAACTGCCGCAATTTTACCGTGCGCGGGACCGCTCTACTGGTGCACATCTCTCAATCCCCCCTGTGACAGCGCTTCGGCTCTCGCGCGGGCTGCTGCGCATTGCTGCATCGTGGTGAGGCGGGCAGCCGGCGCGCGCTCCATGCAGGCTGCGATGAACTCGGTGTACTCGATGCAGCCGCTCCCGTCCTGAGAGGGCGCCATCGATGAAAGCGACAGGCACCCATAACCAGCCTCGAACGTATCCCTATCCCTAAGATTACCAAGCCAAACATCGACGACAATCTTAGGGATGCGCCCTCAGAAAAGGAGCGGATGCCTAATTTCGGCATCGAGATGAGGCGATGCCAATCATAGGGATAGGGATATGTTCCAGGCTGGTGAACCCAGAGCGCGCGCAGCAACACCTACGGTCGGGAACGTTTGCTTCGCGTGTCGCGGCGGCGGCCCGGCGACACGCTGTGCCCTTCAAGCAGATGGCGTGTGGCTCCGCTCCGCGGGGCGGGAGGCTGGGAAGGCTCGGGTTGCTAGCGCTTGGGAATTGGGACGTGGTGAGCGTGTCGCGCCGAAGAGTGGTGGGCCAGAACCGGCGGAGCGACGCGCTAGCCCAAGATTCCCCACCGCAACTGAGCAGCACAGCCGCACACACAGACGCGCAAGCAGATTCTCAAACTCGGATACCCGGCGTGAGGACTGGAAGGGTTGGGAGCCCAAGCACCCGCGCCTGCACGGGCGCAGAACAGGGCGTCGCCACAGCTCCACGCCTGAATGGCAAGCCTGCGCGCTCGACGCTGCGGCCGCCCAGGTTTAGAGCACACCCCCATCTGAGTATGAGAATGAGGAGTCATCCAGTCGCTAAGAACTGCTGCAAAACGCGCATCTGGCCATCGCTCGGACGTCCATTCCCTGTGTTTTTTTCGATTTCGTGCGTGGCTTTTTCGCCAAATGATCAACGATGCTCCTCGATGGTCCTCGCCGAAGGAAAGAAAAATGCACACGTCCGAGCGATGCCGAGACGTGCGTATCCCCTAGCCCAGAACATGCCCTCCGGCTGCCACTCCGACCCTCTTTCCTCCCGTCACGCGTCCCGGGGCCCTCCACGAGGACGCCCGTCTTCCGGTACATGGACATTTCATTCGAACCCTGTGGCCCAAGATGCCTCCCCGACCCCCCGAAATTAATATCGATGGCGCGGCGACGGGGGGGGCGTGAGTGGACAGAACTATTCGAACCCCAAAGCATCACCGTTATTGAGATCAACATTGATGACGGGGGCGCGGGGGTGATTTAGAATCTCCCTCGAATGTGTGAGGGTTCGAATACATTGTCCATCTACTGTCCTGGCCACACGGGGAGGCTCAGCTGAGCACGATGCCAGTGCAAGCACGATTTGCTGCCTGAGCTCGACCCTCCGCCGGGCACGAAAGTGGCCCAGGCCGCCCGCCGTCCATGTCGATCTCGTCGAACAGCGCACCGATATCGAGGGCATTGCCGTCCTCACAAGCCTGCTCGGGATGGGTAGCAGGAAAGACCATGGGCACGATCTCACTAGACAAGCGCGTTCCACTACTCGCAGGGTAACTCCTCGCAAATGGCCCGGATCCGCCGCGGGGGATGTGCGATCCATTGCACCGAAGTGAGCAGGTGCTGTTCGGGCGTTTGCGAGTAGGCACTTTGCGAGTAGTGGGACGCGCTCGGTGACTCACCAAGCCCAGCTGGCCCTATCACCGAATTGAACGAACAAATGCTGAGGCCATCCAACAAAGTACTTCCATGTTGCTGAGCATCCTCCTGATCACCCCACCACGCTTCCAACTCCTCAACCCCTCCTGATTCTGACTGTATTCCGTGTGCTGTGCACAGAGCGTTCGCGTCCAGAGTCACCATACCGACCGCAGACCGCAGCTACGGACATCACCTGCGGCTGGAGCAATCCTCCTCCTTCTCCTCTGCCTCCACCCTCCTCACTAGCCTTATCTTTTCTTTGTCGTTCGGCTAACCCTCATACTTCTAGTCTTTCTCCTGTTCCACTCTCCCTCCTCCGAAACCATGCGCGTGGAGTTTGGGCTCGAGCCAGCCTGCTCTTGCTGCGCGAAGCGCGCGCAAGCTCGCCGATTCTTGGCAGACTGCAGCCTAAGGGTTGCACGGAGTAGGCGAAACGGCCGAATACGGCAGCACAACAAAACACGATCTGCTCCTATTGCTGATCCTCTTCAATGTCATCCTCCCCCTCAGCCCCTCCATCTCCCTCTCTTTTTCCCCCTCCCGTTCTCCACCATCCCCTTCCCTCCTTCCCTCCTTCTATTTCAAAGAGCCAGCCTCCGGGCCCACATTGAGGTCCTGGTCTCAAACTCCACTTGTCGGCGTGGCCGTCCTACTTCCCGAGCCAACGGAATCGATGAACACTGCGGGTGCGCCGCTGCAGCAGGTGGATGTGGCCAACACCAGGGTGTCCCCTCCCCTCCAAAGTTCCTCTCTGCGAGCTGCCAAACTGTCCTTCCTTGCACCAGTGCTCAAACGTGGCCAAAGAGGTGTGCCGGGCTTCTGTTCTCCTGATCCAATCCACCACACTAGTTCCGATACGAAAAGATCCAAAGTTTCCGGTATGCGCCCACCCCTCTCAACACACGACAGCACGAAAGGTAGCACACGAGTCCGCATTCGAGCGTACCTGCCTGCTTGAACTCCTCGATCGACACGGTTCCATTCTCGTCCTTGTCGATGGTGCAGAAGGCGCAGTGCAACCTCAAGCCAGCGCCATGAGGAAATGTTGACTTAAAAACAAAGTCATCTACCAACATCCGTCTTCTGCACTGTCTGGGTCCAGCTGAGACCAGGATGGGTAGGAGGGGGAAGAGGGAGGGCAACATGCTACAGTGGTGGCGTCCCGCTCCGAATCGAAACGCGTCCGCCGATGCCGCGCACCTTTGGGATTGCCTGGGGGTCGTGCCGCACAGCGCTCGGCATCATGACCCTCCTCCTCCTCCTCCTCCTCCTCCTCTGGGAAGTACCTGCCCCCACACACAAAGCGCCTCCCTCCCGAGCCTTCCAGAAATCAGCCTCCGTGGAGCGGCGCAGGTTCCGACCAGGCCTGCCAATCCCACTCTCTCCCCTCTCTCACTTGGGGCCTCTCTGCCCCTGCTGCGGCTCCTGCGCCCCACTTCGGCGCCTCCTCGTCCTGCTCTTCCGCCGCCTCCGACCCCACTCTAGAGGCCTCCTAGGCGGGGTCCGAGCAGATGGGGTCGGAAGATCTCGCAGCATCGCCGATACATCGGCGATGCGTCGCCGATGCATCGGCGATGCATCGGCGACGTCGGCGCTGCATCGGCGACGTCGGCGCGGAGAAGTGGGCCCCACATCGAGCCGCATCGGCGATTCATCATCGCCGATGCGGCACGATCCTCTGACCCCATCCACTCCGACCCCATCTAGGAGGCCTGGAGACCCCCACCGTGTTCTCATCCCTCCCCCTCTCTCGCTCTCTCGCGCTCTCTCTCTCTCTCTCACTCACTCACTCTCTCTCTCTCTATCTCTCTCTTTCTCTCTATGTTTGTTTTTTGTCTCTCTCTCTCTCTCTCTCTTTCTCTCTCTATCTCTCTCTCTCTCTCTCTCTCTCTCCCTGCGTCAGGGAGGTAGGTGTCCCGAGACAGAGAAGGAACACGACAGCCGCCCCGAGACCCGCAGGCTCTCACGACGATCCTCGGCGGCGACCCGGGGAGGGGAGTGAGCAGGAGGAGGTGGAGGAGGTGGAGGAGGAGGAGGAGGAGGAGGAGGAGGAGGAGGAGGAGGGAGGGAGGAGGAGGAGGAGGAGGAGGGGAGAGGGAGGGAGGGAGGGAGGAGGAGGGAGGGAGGGAGGGAGGAGGAGGAGGTGGAGGAGGAGGAGGTGGAGCTTCCCAGCCTCCCGCCCAGCCAGCATCGGCTGCTTGCGGCAGCTGATCCGCGCGCCTCGCGGCTCGCGGGCGCGGGCCGCCGCCGCTCCGAGGGCCGCGCCCCTGGGGATCGCCCTCTCTCCCTGCGGGTCTGGCGGGGGCGCAGGGAGCCGTGCTGGCTGGCAGCCTCGTCGGTGGCGTCCCCTCTTTTCTGGCCCCGAGGTCCTCAGCACCCCGCAGCAGGACCCCCGCGACGCGCATCGCGGACGTCCGCTGCGGCACGCCTTGCAAGAAAGTTGGCGGTACTGCTGTCGTCGTGCCGTTGCTGCGGCCCCTGCTTCTTCGTCGATCTCCTTCTCGCGGCTGAGGCCTTGGGGGCCGCGTCCACCGCCCCCTCTCCCCGCGCATCTGGCGAAGGCGCGGGGAGCGCTACAATCGGGCTCGCGCTGTGGCGTGACGTCGTTCCACCTCCGAGATCCCCAGCAACCCGCGACGAACCCCCACGGCAGCAGCCGTGAGCATCCGCCGCGACATGCTTTCCAAGGAGGGTGGCAACACCAGGCAGGCTGTCGTCGTGCTGCTGTGTGCTGTCGTGGTGCTGGTCCTGCTTCGTATCCGTGATGGGAGCGGTCAGATTCGGCGGGCGCGTTTCTGCACGCTGACCTTCACCAACCGCCCCTGGCCGACGCGGAGAGTGGCCGTCCTCCCCCTCAGCCCCGCTGCTTGCAACGGATTGACTCGTGAGATGGATATCGTTGTCCTTGTCATGTCCGCGAAGCTGTGGCGACCTGATGCCAAGCAGGTCGGTACTCACATCCATCCTCTCGCGAGGAGGCGTGGTGCGTGCCTACTGGCTTTTTAAGGTCGTACTGCTGGTCTCGTCGGACGGGTCGAGGTCGTCTGATGAGACTTCTGGGCAGAACTCGGACGACGTGCCAACAAGGTCGGTACTCACATCCGGCCTCGTGTGAGGCGGTGTGGTGCGTGCCTGGTGGTCATTTCCCAATCCGCTGTTGTCCTCGTCGTGCCGGCTGCGGTTGGGTGTCTGCGACGTATCTCAGCAAAACGTGGGCGACTCGTCGTCAGACAAGTCGGTACTCACAGCAGCCCTCTGTAGAAAGGGTGTGGTGCGTGCCTGCTGGCTGTTTTCTGAGCCGCTATCGTGTCCTCGTTTAGACGGAGGAGGTGGAGGAGGAGGAGGTGGAGGAGGAGGAGGAACAGGAGGAAGAGGAGGAGGAGGGGGAGGAGTTGGAGGAGGAAGAGGTGGAGGTGGAGGAGGGGGAGAGGGGGGGCAAAAGGAGGAGGAGGAGGAAGAGGAAGAGGAGGAGGAGGAGGAGGAGGAGGAGGGGGAGGGGGCGCGGGCCATCTCAGAAGGCTCAGACGTCCCCCAGCCTTCTGAGGAGATTCCTATAAGCCTGCCCCGAAAGCACCAACCGCTTTGAGGAAGGCGCGAGGGCTCCTGAGACGTCCCGCCGCATCTTGAGCAAGGCCTCCTCCGTCTCACTTCCTCCCCCCCTCGCTCGCCGCCGAGATCCTCCCTCGCTGGGACCACAGGGCCAGCGACCTGCCACCCCCCACGCCCCGGGCAGGCGCGGGCGGCAACGGGGTAACCAGGACACGGGGGCCAACGGCGGAGCGGGGACGGGCTCAGCAGCGCACCCTCTCCCCTCCCCCAGGGCAGACAGTCCATCCCCATAAGAATCACCCCGGCAAGCGAAGCCGTTTAGCAAGCGCACCCAACGAAAGGAAAGAATCGAACAGGGCAGGGCTCTGTAAAAAACGCCCAGGGCCGTTGTGCAAACATCACTTGTCGGGTCCGGGCGCTGTTTGTCCTCCGTTTTGACTATCCTCCGCATCCGCTCCCCGCGGGCGGGGGCCAGCGAGACAGCGGCGGGGGTTCGAAGGCACTATTTTTTGGTTGCCGTCCCCTGCCAAAGACCACACCCTGGGGGGGCAGAATCGCAGCGGCCCGCGCGGACGAAGAAGCGAGGGGGGCGAGCGGGAGGGAGGAGGGAGGAGGGAGGAGGGAGGATGAGGGAGGGAGGAGGGAGGAGAGAGGAGGGAGGACTTGCGCTCGGGGGAGAGGATTGGGCCGAAAGCACCCAGCGCCCGCGGGGCACACGGGCGCGCCCCGAGAAGGCCTGGGCCGAGGACACCCCCAGCAGCGAGGGGGCTGTGCCGCCCCGCAGCCCTGTGGGTGCCATGGCAATGGATATCCTAACAATCCTTTCGTTTTGATTTGAAGATATCTTTAACATGTGAGACTGTGTTCTAAACATGTCTTAAACATGATGTTTTACATGTGCTAAACATGTGTTTTGCTTTTTATAGTAAGAAACCATGTGTTAGACATCTGGGAACTGGTTGGCAACATGCTCCCTCTCCATGGATCGCCCTCCACAACCGCAGCCCCAACGAAGATTGGGCGCCCGAGTTATCCGGGGTAACTCGGGTCCGGGGTAACTCGGGTTTGGATTCCCGAAAAAGGAACCCGAGTTATCCCTGACCCGAGTTACCCCTGATGATTCGGGGCTCTGAGAAGATGCGGGTGGCCATGCGGAGGGCATGACGTGGTGACGCGTCGCCGCCGAGAGGTGCCTGGGCCAACCCCCCTCGCCGCCCCCCCTGGCTTGAGCAGGGACCGACCGTCCCGGCATTCCTACAGGTCTAGGACGACATGTTCTCAGAATCCAGGCATGTTCTGAGAACCGACACAATGCTCCTAGAACGCAGACTCGATATGTGAAGCCGAGGCAGTCCCGACCAGAAATGCCCAGAGAACACCTCGTGCAGACCACAAAAAGGCTCCTATCGGGGATGGACAGACCCCCTATCGTAAAACGTGGTTTAGTGCAAACGACCTGACGCCCAAACCTGGCGGGCGCAAGCCTGGAACATAACGGCCACGGCGCCATCTCGAGAACCGAGAACGGACGATTCACTAATCGACGCGTCCCTGTTGGGGGTTCTCTGTCCACCCCCGATCCTAGAGCATTCTCTGGGGGGCCCCACTGGCCAGACAGACGCTTCGCCGCTGCTCGATCCTAGTTCGGCCCACGGCCGGGGCAGGCCGCAGGCGGCACACCCGGGCCAAGGCTCGGGCCGAGCCTCGGGCCGGCAAGCTGCCACTTCGGGAGGCCCCCGCGTGGGAGCCCGGCCTCGCTCGGCCCCCACGTGCCCAGGGAGGAGGGCGGGTCTCGCGCGACCTGGCCGCAGCCCCCGCGTCTTCGTTCGGGGGGCCCCTCCCAGCTCCCTGCTGGAGCCTGGCTCCAGGATCCTCTCCTCCGCCTCCTCCTGATCCACCTCCTCTCTGCCTCCTCCCCCTCCCCCCCCCTCCCCGCCTCCTCATCCTCCTCCTCCTCTCCTCCTCCTCCTCCTCCTCCTCCTCCTCTACCCTCCTCCTCCTCCTCCTCCTCCTCCTCCCTCTCCTCCCTTCCTCCTCCTCCTCCCTCCTCTCCCTCCCCCATGCCCCCTCCCCTTCCCCCCCCACTGCCACCACCCCCCTCCTCCTCCCCGCCCCCTCCTCCACAGGGGGCGCACGTGAGACCCCTGGCCAGGGTCGCGGCCGCACTGCGGAAGAAGAGAGGGGGGGGCGGCTCTGCCAGCCTGTGCAGCAGGGACTCGTCCATCTGCTTGGCCAGCACCTCCCCCTGCCCCCCTTCCCACCAGCAGCTAGCAGGGCCTCCTTCCCCCCCCCCCCACCACACACACACACACAGACACACAGACACACAGACACACAGACACACACACACACACACACACACACACACACACACACACACACACACACACACACACACACACACACACACACACACACACACACACACACACACACACACACACACACACACACACCACACACACACACACACACACACACACACACACACACACACACACACACACACACACACACACACACACACACACACACACACACACACACACACACACACACACACACACACACACACACACACACACACGCACCACCTCCCCCTACTTGTTCCCTTCCCCTGCCCTTCCCGCCCTCCCTTCCCCCTCCTTCCCCCGTCCCCAGCCGTACCCCCTCCTTCCGCTGGATGCCCCATCTCTAGCAGGCGTGGGGGCGGAGACAGGGGCTCGGACAGGTGAGGGGAGGAGGAGGAGGAGGAGGGGAAGGAGGAGGAGGAGGAGGAGGAGGCGGAGGAGGCGGAGAAGGAGGAGGAGATGGAGAAGGAGGAGGAGGCGGAGGAGGAGGAGGAGGAGGAGGAGGGGGAGGAGGAGCAGGAAGAGGGGGCACTGTGCCCCGCTGGCGAGCCTGGACATCTTTTTTGGGCCACGCTGCACGAGGCAGGCGCCCTTCCCCTGCACCGCGAAGGGGGGGGGGAGCACTCGCTGGAGGAGGGGTCGGGTGTTGCTAGAAATGCCCCTGGCCAAATGTGCCACCAGGATTCCCGAGGCCCCAGGGCCTCCAGAGCACCCCATCACGAGGCCCAGAGCGCCCCAGGGGCTCCAAAATTCAGCGAAAAGCTAGGGGCACCTTGGGCCAGGGGCACCTTTAGCACCCCCCAAAGGGGGGGGGCGCTTTTCTGCATACACGCCAGTGGGAAGAAGTAGGTCAAAGGCATGAAGTAGGGAGGCGGATGTTAGCACATTGGGTTCGGGCCCTCCCAGAGAAACACAACAACTCACAGCGGCAGCATATCGACTCTTGAAGTAGGAAGGCGCTTGAAGAAGATTGAGATCTGGGAAAGCACCTACTTTCAACGACCGGTGTGTACCTGCGTGGGCCTTCGGGTGCACGTCCAGCCACCCCTCCAGGCGGCGCAGGAGCTCACTGGGGGAAGTGCAGCGGGTCAGGACTGGCGCGCCGCCTTTCACGCAGCGGCCGCTCGTCGTTTAGGAGCTATTCCTTCTCATCCGCCTCCTCTTCCGACGACAGCTCAGCCAGTTGTTGGTGTTCTTGTCATTTGCGTTTGGAGACTGCAATCGCCGCAGGCTCTAGACCCTGCATCATCAGCACTGCCATGCACTCCACCTCTGGCTGCTGCTCGGTTTCCACGTGCTTCTCAAGACCCATAAACGGGGACTTCGATACAGCAGCACTTCAGCGCCCCTGTGAAAACTGCAGCGGTGGATCAAAGCATCCTCCATGGGTCGATTTCCCCAGCTCGGAGCTGCAAAGCCCTGGTTATGTTGCGAAGTCCTGGTTTCTGCGGCCCGAACTTCGCGGCCATGCTGTGGCCCAGGCGGTCGTGGCACGCACCTGCGTCGCCGTCGGGGCCTGTGATGTTTCATGACTCTCGTCTCGGAACCAGTGGGGTCTTGGTACGCGCGGCTACAGCGCCTGCGTGGTAAGGCTTCAGGTTGCGCACTGACCTCCGCCCCCGCGCCCACCAGGTAGCCCCAGCTGGCCTCAACAAACCCCCCGATTAGCCCCAGCTGGACTCCACAGGCCCCCCCGAGCAGCCCTGGGCGGTTTCAACACCGCAGCCCTGGGGCGCAGAGCGCCCCGGGGGCAACGCCAAGGGCGGCACGAGGGTGTCGAGACCGCCCCGCACTCCTCGCTCGGGGGGCCTGCTGAGGCCAGCTGGGCCCGCTCGGGGGGTGGCCCCTTCTGGCCAGCTGGGGCTACGTGGGGGCGGAGGGCTGTTTGTGCATGCCTGGACAAAGCCTCGAGAGCACCGGCGGCCGCGCCGCCCGGCAGGTGCCTCCAGGGGATAGAGAGTGTCAGAAATCTCCCGCCATGACTCTTGCGCATGGCGCGGGAGTGGCAGGGTAGGGGGGGGGAGGGGGAGGTCGATAGGGGCGGAGGAGATTTCCTGCTTCGGACTGTTTTGTTAAGCCAGCTGACGACGAAGCTGAACTACGCCGCACTGAGCGACGACCCCCGTGCGACCTGGCCAGCCACGCCGATACGGCGCATGCCTCCACAGGCGACTGGGGAACACTACGACGGAAGACCGTCCCGAGCTGGGCACCGAGACCATAAGCTCGACATGTTCCTCCGCCGATACAGGTTTCACAACGTCCACCCTAGGCCCTCTCCTGTCTCAGCGGTCCGTCCCACACGCAGTGTCGACACTGCAGGAGGAGGAGGAGGAAGAGGGGGAGTAGGAGGAGGAGGAGGAGGAGGAGGAGGAGGAGGAGGAGGAGCGGTGGAGAAGGAGGGGGAGGAGGAGGAAGAGGAGGAGGAAGAAGAGGAGGAGGAGGAGGACCAGTGTAAACCCAAGAGTCATCAACGATGTTGGAATTAACCTCCCTCCAAGATCCCTCTTCACAGGCCCCTACATCGGTTCATTTCCTTTGCGAGAACTGCCTCATTGGAAGACAACCGTTTGAAGACCCTGAAGCATGCCAAAACATTATTCTCGGGATGTCAACGCCACGGATCAACATGACTGCTGCGTCTTGACGATCTGGAATCGTGACAGAACGGCATTTTTGGGATTTCAAGACCGCGAATCAACATAACTGTTGCGCCCGCATAATCCAGAATCTTTCAAAAACATCATTTCTGGTACGTTGATCATGGGAATCCGTGAAGCCCTTGCAAATTGTTAAAACAAGTAGGCCCGGCGCTACTAGGGCGAGAGCCACATCTTGAAAAAGAACCGCCCTCTATCCGTGAAACTCTTGCGATTTTGAAAGCGAATGCACGCGTCGCTAAGGCGATAATGCAATGTGAAAACGACCCGCCCTCAGTCCGCGAAACTTTTGCAAATGATCAAAACGAATGTGCCCGGCACAAAGGCGAGAGCCACATTTTGAAAACAACCCGCCCTCACCCTCAATCCGTGAAACCTTGACAAATGCTTAGACGGAATGTGCGCGGCGCTAAGGTGAGAGGCACATTTTGAAAACCACCCGCCCTCCATCTGTGAAACTGTTGCCACTTTGTAAGCTGCAGGAGCATAAGTGGTGAGGAAGTCTCATGCGAAACGCCCGGCCAGCCCCAAAAACCGGTCTCGGGGTGCGACAGGAAGGAGCTACTTATAAGGAAAAGAATGGAGGAGAAGGAGCTGCCCCTAGCCGTCTCGTCTCGCCGAGGCGCCAGCGCTGGTACCTCTAGCAGCTCAAAGTGCCGCCGCACGATAAGAGGGGAGGAAAGAAGGGAGGCAGCGGACCATCAGCCTCCTCCTCCTCCTCCTCCGCCTCCGCCCCTCCTCCTCCTCCTCCTCCTCCTCCTCCTCCTCCTCCTCCTCCTCCACCGAGCCTCGCCCTCCGCGAGTCCAGCGAGCCACAGCTGCTGGGAGCCCGTCTAGACCACGAACGCAAGCTCGGGCGCCCCCGCGAGGCAAGCTTTGAGCGTCCGCAGCACCGCCACAAACATCTTCTCCACGTCCGAGCGCGCTACGAGCTCCCGCAGCACCTCCACGAGCAGATTCTCAGCCCCAGGCGCCTTGGGGAGGCCAACCTTCAGCCCCTCGAACATCGTCTCGGCAAAGGGCACCTCGGCGAGGTGGAATCGTGTCGGCCCGAATGGGGAGGTATTCCACTTGAGCCAAAATAACATGAGCCAAATCACTCGAGGCAAAATAGCTACCAAGGTGTGGAGGAGGGGGAGGAAAAGGAGGAGGAGGACAAGGGGAAGCTGGACGCCCAGACGCCGAGACGCCCAGATGCCCAGGAACGCCGCCCACCCGCGAGACGGGTTGTGCTGCGGCGGCATTGGAGCCCTGTTGGTCAGGATCCTCTGTGGCCGCGCCGTCGCCGCGCTGGGGCTACACTCTCGTCGGCGAGACGCCCTGTGCCTTCATTGCGAGGCTCTCCTCGAACCCCACCTGCCCCGTCACTCTGTGGGTGTGGGGCCCTAGGTAGTCCTTTCATGTTCGACCGAGTGACCGCCTGCAGCCCCTGGCGCGCCCTGGCGCTGACACGCAGGAGGAGGAAAGGGCGACCCAGGCGCAAGAGGGCACAAGGAGGGTGCAGGAGGGATGACAGAGAAGGGTGAGGGTAGAGGCGGAGGGGCTATGAGAATAAAAAGCTAGAACATTTAAGGGGAGGAATGAGAAGGAGGAGAAAAGGGGGGTCGAGGATGTGGTGGGCGCCGACTAAATGGCGTCCGCAGGGTAACGAAAGGAGGGTCGAGGATGACAAGAGAAAAGAGAGAAGGAGGGCTGACCACAGGAGGAAGATACGGAGCGGGAGGCATTGCGGGCGGCGCCCCAGCGCAGACGTGCCGGAAGTTGCTCTGCAGGTGCATGTTCCCCAGGCGGCTGGCGCTCAGCAAGTAGGCGCTCTTGCGGGCCGTCGGTCCGTGGAGCTGGGCGCCCAGGGGCGCGGAGCGACCTCCTCCTCCTCCTCCTCCTCCTCCTTCTCCTCCTCCCCGTGTTCCTCCCCCTCCTTCCTGCTCCTCCCTCCTCCCTCCACCCTCCTTTTACCCTCCTTCCTCCCTCCTTCGCCCTCCCTCATCCACATCCCTCCTCCTCCTCCTCCACCTCCGCCTCCTCCTCCCTTCCCCTCCTCACGTTGAGGGCTCAACGAATTCAGCTTTCTCTCCACTCGCGCTGGAGCGTCAGCGATGTACTCTCGATATCCTTCGAGATCTCCAGATTTACCTACGTTGATGGATCAGGGGTTACCTCTTCTTGCCTAGCTAGATTGATCTGGCGTCATCCCCGCAAGACGAATGGAGAAAAGTCGTGAAGCCCTTCGGGAGCATCCTCCTCTTTTCCTCCTCCTCCTCCTCCTCGTCCTCCTCCCTCTCCTCCTTCTCCTCCTCAGCCTCATTCCCTCGCGCCTCCCCCTCCTCCTCGTCCCTCTGGCGCGCCAGGCGATGCTGCCCGTAGCAGTTCAGCGATCGTGTGCGGGCAAGCGTGGAAATGGCAAGCCTCTGAGGCTGCTCCTCGATCCACTCCCCTCTCCCCCACCCTCTGCGGCACAGAACATTCCGACGATTCCGGGAGACAACTAGCCATGCCTCCTCGTGCCTCCTCTATCCTTCTCAACTTCTTCCCCTCCCCACCATTCCCATCCTCCTCTCCCCCCCGATCCTCCTCATGTCATCTCGTCTTCGTCCTCCTCGTTCCTCCTCTCTCCTCCTCGAGTCCTGATCCTGGTCTTGTCTTCCCCAGACTGATCCTCCTTCCCTCGCCCCCGTCCCGCTCCTCCTCCTCATTAACAGGAGGGGCAGAAGGATGCTCTCTTCCTTCTGAAAGCGGAGGGGTAGGGGGTTCGGGGGAGGATGAGGTGGGGATGACACTCAGAGACAGAGAGAGGAGAGCCTCCTCCTCCTCCTCCTCCTCCTCCTCCTCCTCCTCCTCCTCTTTCTCATCATTATAACCATCATCATCATCATCATCATCATCAGCAGCAGCAGCAGCAGCAGCAGCAGCATCAGCATCAGCATCATCATCATCATCAGCAGCAGCATCATCATCATCATCATCATCGTCATAGTAATCATGATCATCATGATCATCACCATGATCATGATGATTATCAACATCATCCTCATCCTCATCCTCATCCTCATCCTCATCCTCATCCTCATCCTCCTCATCATCATCATCAGTATCATCATCACCATGATCATCATCATCATCATCTCAGCAACATCCTCCCATTTCGAATTACTTCTTCTCATCATCCTCTGTCTGCGGCGGCTCCGCGCAAACAAGCGGAACACGGCGGATGGATGAGAGCGGTGAAAAACGGACGGGGGGAACGACGGGGCGGGGGGCAGTGGGCTATTCACACGGCAGGGTGCGACTCCAAGGAGAAAGCGGAGGGTACAGTAGGCGCTCGACGACAAAAAAACCTTCCACGAGAAACCCAACCCTGACACCCCAGGACTTGGGACGTCCATTGATTTTTGGTGTGGGGACGTCATGCTCACCATTCCAAAACCACCGAAGCCCAAGAAACCCAGGGCACCCTGGAGGCAAGCAGGGCGCTTCTTGGCATGAGCTTCCACTTTGCAGCGAAAGACGGCGTTCGCAGGTATCGACTGGAAACTTTGCACGCACAGACATGTGAGCGCTTGTTATTCGGCGTTTCGGCATTGGGCGGAAAGGGGGGCGGAGGGAGGGTCTGGCTTCAGACCTCTGCTTAGTGCGACTGTTTGCGACAGTGCGTCCTCTGGGGGAGGGGCTACACCTGCTCGAAACAGGCGCCAAAAACAGTCAAGATCTACTCCCAGGAGGGGGGGAGAGGGGGGTCCGAGGGCCCGCGCCGATCGGCAAAACAGTGGACAACAAAAACTATCACCATCCGCATGCGTGCGCGTGCTTCGGTACAACTTCCGCGCCTAACTTTCGCTTCCGCTCCACGCCCCAGAGCTTCGGCGCGCGGTACACTTTTGGAGTCCCGAAACGGTGCGGTGACAGACCGTGCGGTGACCTCGAAACCCCAAGAGACCTCACCGCACGGTCCGTCACCGCACGGTCTTGGGACCCTAGAGGCTCCTGTCGCCCGAGATGTCCTCGGAGAGGGACCCGAGTCCCAAAGCCGTGCGGTGACCCCGAATTCTCACCGACTCACCGCACGGTGTGGTCACCACCCCGCTTGGGGACCCCCGATGCACTGCAGAGAGCCAGGAGAAGCAACCCAACCACCGGCATCGCGAAGAGCCGGGGGAGAGGGGCCCTCCGGGCGGCGCGGGCCCTCTGTCTTGCGGCGTCCTGCTCGAGACGTCTCCTCCGGCTCGGGGAGGCATCGTTCACGGGAAGCTTCCCTAGCGTGTTCTTTGCTGGGGCATCTGGAACCCCGCCAGACAGGTACCCAGGGGCCGTCCCGACAGCTATCCAGAGCCTGTCTCAGACCTGTGCAGAGGCCCTCCGGACACGAATTATCCCGGGCCCTCTGGACAACTATCCAGGGCGTGCTCAGACCTGTCCCGGGGTCCTTCAGGCAGCCGTCCAGAGCCTACTGGGACCTACGGTAGAGGGAAACAATTAGTGAACACCCCCCCTGCCCCCCAAACTCAAGGTTGGCACGCGCGGGGGAGACTGCGGTCGAGGTGCGACTCATCAGACCAACCGCCAACTTTGAACATTGGGGGGAGGGGGAGGCATTCACAGATGAATGTGGCATGAGTGTTCACTACTTTTTCCGAGGCCTGTGTCCCAGGGCCCTTCGGACAGCTATGTAGAGCCCCTAGAGCCTCTGGACAACTACATCCAGATCGAGCCAGACCTACCCCGCGGCCCTCCAGACAGCTATCCATGCCTACTCACAGCCTATCCTGGGGCCTCCAGGAAGCCTCCCAAAACATATACTCACTGGGGCCCTCCGGACAGCTGTCCAAAGTCTACTCAGGGCCTGTCCCGGGGCCCTCCAAACAACTATCCAAAGGCTACTCAGAACCTATCCTGGGGCCCTCCAAACAGCTATCCAAAACCTACGCAAACATATCCCGGGGTCCTCCATACCGCTATGAGCCTACTCAGGGTATATCCTGGGGCCGTCCGGACAGCTATCCACGGCCTGCTCAAAGCCTATCCTGGGCCCTCCGGACAGCTGTCTAGTGGCCTACTCAGACCTATCCCGGGGCCCTCCAGACAACCATCCAGAGCCTAATCCTGGGGCCCTCCAGACAGCTATCCAGAGCCTACTCCGGGGCCCTCTGGACAGCTATCCATATCGAATCTGCTCAAAGCCTATCACAAGGCCTTCCAAAGCCTGCTCAGAACCTATCCCGGGCCCTCTGGACAACTATCTGGCGCCTGCTCAGACCTATCCCGGGGCCCTCTGGACAGCTATATCCAGAGACTAGTCAGACCTATCCTGGGCACCCCCTGGACAGCTTTCCAGTAGCCTACTCAGACCCATCCTGGGGCCATCCAGACAGCTATCCAGTGCCTGCTCAGAATCTATCCTGTGGCCCTCTTGACGGCTATCCAGAGCCTATCCCAGGGCCCTCTGGGCAGCTATCCTGGACCCTCTTGTCAGCTATCCAAAACCTATCACAGTCTCTCTGGTCAGCTATCCAGAGCCTACTCTAAGCAATTGGGGCGCTTAGGAAATGCACGGAAGACATTTGAACATAATGATGTCATTCCAAACTTCCACCCTGAAACGGTTTCCATATTATGTCCGGTGTATGAAAATATGCATTTCCACTCCGGATTCCTTATTTCAACACCCCGAAACCTTCCAGTCCCACTCGCCGATCCCCCGCCCAAATCCCCCCTAATAATTACGCTGGATTCGCGCTCTAAGAGCCGCATTCCTTGGCAAATACCGCTGGAGTAGCGCTCCCAGGGCCCGGTCAACTATCCAGAGACGACGCAAACCCTGTCCCAGGGTTAGGTCGGGCATGTCCCCGTTCAGGCGGATTTTGAACGAAAAATGAACATTATTAAAACACAGAGTATACAAAAATATAACAAATCGTCCCCTGACTATTTGTTTACTATTTTTGAATATTCCTCCTGTAGAGGGACAGGCCCGACTTAATCCCAGGGCCCTCTGGCCAGCTATCCAGGGCCCTCCCGTCGTGTCCGATAGGTGTTCAGGCAGCTGTCCGCTAGGGGTCCGAGAAGTGTTCCAGTGCAGGTCCGGTTGTTGTCCGACGGGTGTCCAGAAAGCTGTCCGATAAGTGTCCGATAGGTGCCCAGACAACTGTCCGATAAGTGTCCGATAAGTGCCGGATAGGTGCCCCGATATCGTTCCGATCGTGGTCCGATGCGGGTCCGATAGGTGTCCGATAGGCGTCCAGATAACTGTCCGATTGTGTCCGATAAGTGTCCGCTAGCTGTCCGATAGGTCCCCTGACAGATATCCGGTAGGTGTCCGATGTGTGTCCAAATAGCTGTCCGATAGGTGTCCGATGTCTGCCCGGTACGTGTCCGGTAGGTGTCCAGATAGCTGCCCGGTAGGGGTTTCGTAGGTGTCCCATAGTTGTCCGATGGGTGCCCAGGTAGCTGTCCGGTGAGTGTCCAAATAGCTGTCTGATAGATGTCCGATAGGTGTCCAGATAGCTGTCCGATTGGTGTCTCAAAGCTGTCAGATAGCTGTCCGATAGGTGTCCGATAAGTGTCCGATAGGTGTCCGATAGCTGCCCGATACGTGTCCAGGTAGCTGTCCGATAGGTATCCAGAAAAGGCCTTCGATGGGTGTCCGATAGCTTTCCGATAGGTGTCCCGATAGCTGTCCGATGGGTGTCGGATAGGTGTCCAAATAGGTGTCCGACAAGCAGGTGTCTGGGTAACTGTCCGATAGGTGTTCAGATAGGTGCCCGATAGGTGCAACATAGGTGTCCGGATGGCTGTTCGATAGGTGTCTGGTAGGTGTCCGATATGTGCTCGATTGGTCTGCGATAGCTGTCCGATGGGTGTCCTGATAGGTGGCTGCTGCAACTTGCCTGAAGCCGAATTTTGATGGTAAGCGCTGTGCTTGTCCATCTAATGACGGTCCAGGAAGATTGCACCGGACACCTACGGACAACTATCTGAACATCTATCGGACACCTATCGGACAACCATATGGACACCAAACGGACAGCTAACGGACAGCTTTCGGGACAACTATCGGCAGCTATCGAACACCTAACGGACACCAATCGGACTGGTATCTGGAAGGATATCTGGACAGCTATCGGACACCCATCGGATAGCTCTCGGACAGCTATCGTACACCGATCGGACAGCTCTCTGGACACCCATCGAACAGCTGTCGGGCAACCATCGGACAACTACTGAGACCTATCGGACATCTATCGGACATCTATCGGACAGCTGCCGGACAGTTATCTGGACACCGATCGGAAAGCTACATGACACTCATGGGACTCCCATGGCACACCTGTCGGACCCCCATCTGGACACCCCTTGGGCAACTCCCGGACACCCATCGGAAAACTACCTGTACAGCTATCTGGACACATATCGGACAGCTGACCGGAGGGCCCTGGGATAGGCTTCTGGGTAGGCTCTGGATGTAGCTGTCCGAGTGGCTGGTGACGGGCCCTGGCTAGCTGGCCCGAAGGTCCGCGATAGCTCGGTGCAGCTGGCCGGACAGCCCCGCGCTGGACCCCTGTGAGGAGGGCCCTGGGATGGGCTCGGCCCGTGATGGGTCCGAGCAGGCTCTGGATAGCTGGCCAGAAGGTCCAGGTCTGAGTACAGTCGAGGCGCTGACCTCAGGAACCCTAAATAAGGAACGAGGCCCCTTTTCTTCCATAAGTGAAACTTCGACTTCCCGTCGAAAACTTAAGGAAAATCTTTGGCAAGGTGTTGAACAATCAAGGAACACCCAGCCCCTCCCCAACGAAAAGGGTTCCTTCTTCAGCAGCCCGACTGTGGGTTCTGGATAGCTGTCCGGAGTGGAGCGCACAAGGGCATACTATCAGAAGCTGGGCGAGGGCCGGCACATCCGTGGCTGCTAAGACGGTCTTCCCAGAAGAAAAAAAAACAAGTTCCCGGAATCAAGCTCAGCGCGCTACGTAGTAAATAGACTGCTTCCCGGAAGAACATAACAATTTCTCTGAGCTCCGTTTTAGCAGCCACGGGTTTGCCAGCCTTCGCCCGGCTTCTGATAGTAGTATGTGTCCTCCTTCAGAGGCTTGCTTCCGACCCGAACATATCGGTAGATCGTTTCCCGAACGGTATGGCCAGACAACGCCCGCAACGGAGCTTATACTGTAAATTTTCTCGTCGCGCTCGCCGCCCCTGGGGGTCGGCGCACATATAATGTTTCTACGTTGGGTGCCGCCGTCGGAGGGGCCTGGGGCAGGCTCGTAAGTCGTAGTAGGCCCATGGATAGCGATGTCCAGAAGGCCCCCGGATAGGCTCTGCGTAGGTCCTGGAAAGCTGGCCAAAGAGGGCCCCCGGATAGATCCTAGTAGGAGCTGTCCGGAGGGTCCCAGGATAGGCTGAGTAGGCTCTGGATAGCTTCTGAGGAGGCTCTGTATAGTTGTCCGCCGGCCCTGGGACAGGCTCTGAGTAAAGCTGTCCTAGAGCCCCAGGATATGTTAGCTATCCAGAGGGCCCTTGGATAAGTTTGCAGAGGCTCTGGATAGCTGGCAGTGGTGGTGCTTAGCGAAGGTGTGGCCCCTCTGCGAGGCATCGTCGACCTCCTCGCCGGAGGTGGCCCGCTGGTGCTGGTAGTGACGAGAGAGGCGGCCGCGGACAGACAAAGAGAACAATGATTAGGGAGAGAAGCTGCAGTGGCAAACTCCGAGCGGGATCGGCGAAAGAAGCGGATTGGGGAGGCGATAACAAGTCGATTCGGGGGGGCCAAACGAGAAATGCGACACCGGACGGCCACACGTTCTAGTCACCGACGACGACTGACCCAAATTAGGGGGCCACATGCGAACCCTACCCCTACCCCTACCCCCCACGATTTCTGAGGGGGAGGGCGGGGTTCACTTCGCTCGGGAGCTCCCGCACGAAGTGAACCCCACCCTTCCCCCCAGAAATCGTGGGGGGTAAGGGTAGGGTTCGCATGTGGCCCCCTAGAATGATGACCCAAGTTCGACGCGGGTCGTGGTTGGCATCCGTGATCATGGCACCAGATACGTAACGAACGGTGACTGTTGCCCGGTGCCGTCGCGGCCGGCGGGTGCTCAAAGCTGACGGGAAGCAGCTGCCTCATCCTCGGTCAAGGCCATCCATGGATGAAGGTGCACTTGGTCTGCTCTAAGCCTCAAAGCAGTGAGACATACACACAACAGCATTCTTCGCGGGAGCAGGGATGGCGAATCATGGCATCGGTGGGAGACCGCATGCACATATGCATAGGGGGCGGGGAGAGAGAGCGACTCCTCTCCCTCCTGTCTCCTTCTCTCGTCAAACCCACTCCTCTTTCTCCCTCGTCCAATTTCCTTCCGAGATCTCCTCCTCCTTCTCCCGCCCCATCCTGCTTATGCCATTCATCCTGCTCATGCCATTCACCATATCCGCCACCGTGTCCCGAGGCACGAATTGGAGTGTCCAGGCTGAGTTGGCGTGTCCTCAGGTCCTTCGTATCCTCAGTCCACAAAGAGTTTTGTCTGGGCCTGCAGCGCGGAGTGCCGGCGGCTCACGGGCGCCTCTGGGCGCGGCCGGGCCTCGGCGCAGAATTTTTCGGAGCCCGGAGGGCCCCACGATGGCCCAAGAGAGCCCCGAGAGACTCCGAAGGCGGTCCAAGCGCGCCCCGAGTCGCCCGAGGACTGCTCTAAGACGCCCAGGATGGCCTCCAGATTGCCCAGGAGGCCCACAAACACGCTTCAAAAGGGCTCCGAGAGGCGCACGCCAAGAGGGTACCGAGAGGCCAACATCATTGATTTCCCTTAGGTGCTTGACTGATTTTAGCGTTCGTGCCTTCTGGGCCCTCAAGTCTGCCCAAGAGGCCCTCAGTATCGCCTCAAGAGCCCCAAGAAGCCCACTAGATGGCCCCCAAACGGCCCGAGAGGGCCCCTAGACGGCCTTAGAGGCTCTCAAAATCGATCAAGATGCCCCAAGAGAGGTCCAGAGGGGGAACACGAACCGAACCGACATTTCGAGTCCTCCACCCCAAGACTAACTTCCAGACCTCCAGCAGGCCCCCAAGAAGACCACAAGCAGCTCCAGGGGGCCCCCAAGAGGCCCAAATCAGGCCCCAGGAGGCCCACAAGAGGCCCCCGAGAGGCTCCAGATACTAGCCCAAATGCATCCCAAACCTACCTCCAGGAGGCTTCCGAGAGGCCTCCCAAGACATCTCCACGTGCATCCAGGAAGCCTCTGGCCTACAACCAAGACACGGTGGCGGGAAGGGCTGATGATTGGTAGAAGGACCCCTAACCATCAGTGAGGGGATTTTAGTTAGGAGAGCCAAAAGCATTAGGGACAGGGGGCCTCTTCGGCATAGATGTATTGAACCGAACCGCCCAGACTCGTGTATCCCTGATGCAGGACGGGGGCCTCAGTGAAGCCACGTCTTCACTGTGCTATTCGAGTTAGGGGTCCTTTTTTATCCTTGGTGAACTGGGGCCACTAGTACTACACTCATTTGCACTCACTCGTGTGCTCTGCCTCCTTGGCCTCTTCCTCGAACTCGAGCCCCTCTCCTGTACGCCCCTCCTGGTTTGCTCGTCGTCCCCCCCCTCTCGCCTTGGAGGTGGGCCCATGAAGAAAAAAACGGCAGCACTTCTCCCACAAGGCAAGACGAAGGCATAATCGAAACTACATCGGACCTAGAGCAGGAGCTCGACCACCAGAGATCTTCCAGAAGAAACCCAACCCTGAAACACCAAAGCGTCCATTGATTTTTGGTGTGGGATCCTCACGCTTTCCACAGCAGAACCGTAGAAGCCCAAGAAGTCCAGCGCACACTGGAGGCAAGCAGGGTGTCTCTTGGTATGGATGTCCACTGCATGCAAATCAGAAATCTCTGAGAACGGACGTGTCAGGAGGATGTGTCGGGCGCCGCGGCCGTTTCAGAGCGCTCTGGAACGCTCTGAGAATTTTCGGGAACGCTCTGGAACGGACGCATCTCGATTCGGAGGTGGACAAACCTCCCTTTAATACACCTCCCCTTGGTGAAAACGGCCTGGGACCGAAACCGACGGACCTGGACCCGCAAAAATGACGGCACTCTCGCGATCCGAAAACTGCCAATTCGTTAATCGACGTGTCAGGGTAGGAGGTCTATCCACCTCCGAATGTATCGGGCGCCGCGGCCGTTTCAGAGCGCTCTGGAACGCTCTGAGAATTTTCGGGAACGCTCTGGAACGGACGCATCTCGATTCTGTGGGCCCGTCCGACACGGCGCAAATCCGCTCAACCTCGGCCCCCGGACCCCTCCCATGGAGTCCCCCTGGCCCGAGTCCCGAGGCGGATCCGGCCGTGGCAGCGAGAAGCACCCAGGAGGAGGAGGAGGAGGAGGAGGAGGAGCAGGAGGAGGAGGAGGAGGAGGAGGAGGAGGAGGCCCACGAGGGGCGCAGAGCGCCAGGGAGGGCCGACGTGGCCTCGACGGGCCCTCCCACCCTCGTCGCCCTCACTGTTCGTCCTGGCTGCCCGGCCCTGGCTGCCTATTCGGCCTGGCTGCCTATTCGGCCTGGCTCCCCCCCCTCGTCGCCCTCCTATTCGGCATGGCTCCCCCCCTCGTCGCCCTCCTATTCGGCTATTCGGCCTCGTCGCCCTCCTATTCGGCCTGGCTGCCTCGTCGCTCTCCTATTCGGCCTATTCGGCCTGGCTGCCTCCGGCACAGCGTGCGAGCATCGGCTGCCGCAGGCTGCCGAGAACTCCCACCAGGGGCGTCCAGGAGAGGGGGCGTCCGAGAGAGGGGGGGGGAGGCGCACCTCATGGCCGGCGGCAGGTGCGCGGCCCAGGGAAGGGGCAGGGGACCGAAATAGGGAGAGGCGCCATGAGATTCGGGGAGATCTCGTGGCCCCCGCCATGCTATCCCCTCCCCCCCAGTCGTCCCCCCCTCGTGGCCGGACCCGAACCCCCCCTATAGGCCCCCCCCCCACCGCCCTCGCTCGGCCCCCAGCCGGGGCAGGAAACAGAGGGCACACCCCGGCCCGAGCCTCGGGTCGCAGGCTGCCACTCCCGAAAGCCCCTCGTGTCGGAGCACGGCCACCCCCCCCAAGGCGGAAGGAGTCGCTGGGAGCCTGCTTTCTCAGATGCACGCAAGTTTGCCCGCATGGCGCTCGCCCGCCCCCCCTCGCTCCTCTTCAAACGAATGCTCGCGTGCAAATGCCTTTCGATTTGCGCGACTTCCGCTCGTGCAGGTTGTTTGCGGCTTGCTGCAGGTTCAGGCCCTCCCCCCCGTCCGTGCAAGCAAATGTGCCGGGTTTGAAAACAAACAGATGCTCTTGGGCGGGCCTCGCTCGGCCGCGAAGCGGGTCATCACCAGGGCTGGACCTAAGCGTTGCTTTTCCTTTTGCTTTCGTTTTGTGTTTCGTTTCGATCTGCCTGATTTCCTGCACCTCCCTGCCAAAACGGGGGGGGAACAAAAACACAGCCGAAGTCCAGCAAAACAGCGTTTAGGTCCAGCCCTGGTAATCGCTCCCCTCTTTGGTGGGCCTGTTTTCCACCACCACCACCACCACCAGAAGTAGGAGGGGGAGGGGGTCCTCCTCCTCCTCCTCCTCCTCCTCCTACTCCTCCTCCTTCTCCTCCTCCTCCACCTGCTTCTCCCCTCCAATTTTAGAGGAAGACAAAAAACCATAAACATGAAGTGTTGGCGCTCCGCGCGGATTTCTTGGATCCGCGCCGGGCACCCCTCACAGGCGCGCGGAGCGCGCCAGGAGCGGCGCCGGAGGCGCCGCCCGGGGGGGGGGCCCCAGCGCGGACCCAAGAAGCCCGCGCGGAGCGCCAGAAGTTTATGCTTGTGGGCTTCAATTCTTCTTCGGGAGCAAGCCCATCGCGCGTGGCCGCCCCCCGCGATCCCGCACCCCGCCCGCCCGCCCGCGGCCCGCGCCTCTGCCCAGGGTCCCGGACGAGGAGGCCGCGGACCAGCTCCCTGGCCGCGGGGCTCACGCCGCGCCAGGCGTCGCCTTCCATGCTGTAGGAGCCGCCGAGGATCCTGCCGCGCACCGCCGCAGGGAGGGCGGGGGCCAGGGCAGGGGCGGCAGCGGGCCAGGGTGCATCCAGAAGAAGGTCGGGGAAGGGCAGAACCCCCTCTGGTAAACCTGGCGTGCGCAAGCCTGGGAAATGACGGCTGGCGGCGCCCTCCCAAGGACCGGAAACGGACAGTTCACGAATCGACGTGTCAGGGTGGGGGCTCTGTCCACCCTCGAGAAAGAAAAACGCCATACACATAAACTGTTGGTGCTCTGCGCGGATTTCTTGGATCTGCACTGGACCCCCCTCCCTGGCGCGCGGAGAGCGCCAGGGGCGGCGCCGGAGGCGCCGCCGGGTGGGCCCAGCGCAGATCCAAGAAATCCGCGCGGAGCGCTTGTAATCGTTTCTCCTTCGAGAGTTGTGTTGCTCCCATCGCACTTAAGCACTATATCCCAGAAATAAATTCGGGCACCTAGAACAGTATCGAGACATTGTCGAATGAGTATCGGGCCCGACGGGCGAAAACCCTGCAGAGTTCGGTGCTTCCCTGGTGCTCGAAATTCCCTCTGGTGGTCAAGACTAAAGCAGGTCGGAACATCATAATTCGAGAGATGCATCGGGCATCTCTGAGATCCCATCGGGCGCCGCGGCCACTCCATTTGGACGCCCGAAATGGGTACTGAAAGAATGGGCACAATGCCCAACAACAAATGTTGTCCCAAACCAGCAGCGGCCGCTGTTGGGCAGGCGGCCTCCTGTCTTGAATGGACACAGGCCGCGGCGGCGTGGACAGCAAGTTCTGCTCAGAATGAACCAAATCCGCTGTTGGGCACTGTACCAATTCTTTCCGTGCCCAGTTCGTTCGTGCAGACTCCGGAGACAGCCCTGGAGGGGGAGGAGGGGGAGGGGGAGGGGTCGTGGAGGAGGAGGAGAGGGGGGGGAGGAGGAGGAGGAGGAGGAGGAGGAGGAGAGGAGGAGGAGGAGGAGGAGGAGGAGGAGGAGGAGGAGGAGGAGGAGGAGGGCGCTCCAAGACGTTCTGAGAGCGCTCCGGAGGCAGCCCCGCCCGAGCGGGGGCCTCCCTATCGGCCGGGGCCTGCCCCGCCCGAGCAGGGCCCTGGCCGAGGCACAGCGGAGGGCCCGCCGCAGAACAGGGCCAAGGAACCAGCCAGAGGCACTTGTCCAGTTTGAGCTCAGGACTTCTAAGGAGGAGGAGGAGAAGGAGGAGGACGAGGAGGAGGAGGAGGAGGAGGAGGAGGAGGAGGAGGCGGCGGCGAAGGAGGAAGGGGGAGGGGATCAAACGGAACAAGCCGGGGCTGTGCCGGATGAGGCCGCTTTGCGGCCGCGGATATACCGGCGCCGAGGGTGAACTTGAGACCTCCCAGGAGCTGCATCCTAAGCTACCTGCTCCTTGGCCGCTCCGAGGAGGAGGAGGAGGAGGAGGAGGAGGAGGAGGAGGAGGAAGGAGGAAGGAGGATGAGGAGGCGGAGGAGGAGGAGGAGGAGGAGGAGGAGGAGGAGGAGGGGGGAGGAGGGGCGAGGGGGGGAGAGGGGGGGAGGGGGGAGGGCAAGCTAGGTGCGCTCGCGTCATATCTGACATCCTACCTCTCCCTCCCATTCCTTACCATGGCGTAGATCCCCTCTCTACTCGCACAGTCGGATGTCGAGCAGGGCAATGATCCCGAAAGGGTACGCGATGCATTGTAGAGCACGGCATGGCATGGCGTAGAAGAGCACTGCAAAGCGTAGTATGTCACAGCATGGCGTGGCGTGGCGTAGTGAAGAATTGCATCACAAAGCTTTGCAGCGCAAAGCATGGCATCGCACAGCGGCCCCGAACATAACATTGCATAGCATGGCGTTGAAGATCCAAGCGCAGCGTGGCATAGCACGACGTGGCACTTAAGCACTGCATATCACAACTTCAGCTGAAGGCATGGCATCGCGCAGCGGAGCGCAACCTAGCATTGCATTGCATGCCGTGGCATGGCACGGGAAATGACGCCAGCGCTGCAGCGGGAGCACGATTCGGAACGAGCGGAAGCGCGGAAATGAGGCCAACGCTGCAATGGGAGCACGATTCGGAACGAGCGGAAGCACGGAAATGAGGCCAGCGCTGCAGCGGGAGCACGATTCGGAACGAGCGGGGCCCGAAAATGAGGCCAGCGCATCTGCGAGAGCAGCATTTTGAAAAAAAGGCAGGCGAAAACCCAACTCTGGGGAATCCTGTGTAAAAAACAGTACGCGGGGGGGGGGGGGGGGGGGGGGGAACACTCCCAACCCGTCATCAGGGGAAAGAGGAGAGTACTATTCATATTGAGTAATTGTAGAGGGGGCGAGGAGAGGAGGAGGAGGAGGAGGAGGAGGAGGAGGAGGAGGAGGAGGAGGAGGAGGAGGAGGAGGAGTGAAGATACTCTGTGCGCCCACTCCGCCCGCCCCGGCTGGCACAGTGCACCGCGAGCGCGTGGGAGGCAGGCGGGGTTCGCAAGCTCAGGTGGCCTCAAAACGCACTGACTTTCTTAATAAGCGTCCTCGTCCGCTCCCGGCAGGGGCATGCCCCAGCTGCCCGATGTCCCCGACTGCCCTAGACCGTTTGCGCCAGCTGATGCAACAGCTTGCCGTTGAAAGCTCGAACGGTGGGGGCGTTGGTTAAGGAGCGTGCCCAGGAGGCTTCAGACCCTGGAAGATTCCTTATCCGACGAGGGCGGCGGTGAAACTCGTGGCCCATCCACGATTGGAGCTGCGCCGGCTTCCAGACCCTGAATTCCTTATCCAATGGTTCCTTAAGCGTAGGTCGGGCATGTCCCCCTACAGGCGGACTGTGGACGAAAAATTCAAAATACTCATAAAATACACCAAACATGTTCCCAAAAACTTAAAAATATCGTCCCCATACTTTTTTTGTTTGACTATTCTTGCACATTTCTCCTGTAGAGGGACAGGCCCGACTCAACCCGAAGCCGAGAGCGCTCTGGCCGACGGCGCGCGCACACACACACACACCCACGAGCACCTGTCCGCCAGGCGTCCCAGCCTGCCGGCCCGCAGGTCATCAGGGCGCGGAGGCCACCAGTCAGGCTGCTGTACGGAAGGTATCCGTCATGATAGGATTGGCTCTGGATGCGTTCCGGCGGGATGCTCAAAGATTCCGCCGACCCCTTGCGGGTCCCCAGGCGGGTGAGGCGTCCCCCTCCCCCCCCCTGTAGTCCCTCCCCCAAGGCCCAAAACTGCGCGTTTGACACTCCCCATGGGACCCCGTGCACCTCTGGACTGGTTCCTCGGGGGTTCCCGTCGACCTGCCGGGAACAACTTGGCGCCCAGACAGCCCCACCAGCCCCCCCAAGTTGTCCGAGTGAGCCCCGATACACCCCAAGCGCGCTATCAGATGCCCACGATGGCTTCGACACGGCCCGCAGAGATTCGAAGACGCCACAACAGGGCTCAAAATAGGCTCCCCTGGAGGACCCCAAAAGGAACAAATGTGTGACTTCCCTCCAAGTCTTTCAATGATTTGGGCGTTCTCGCCTTTTCGCCGCCCTGACGTCCCGCGACGGCCCGAGAGGCCCGAACATCGCCCAACGACAACACGAGGGCCCCACAAAGACCCCGAGACGACCCAATGGAGCCCCAAGACGGCCCACGAGGCCCCGTAGAGAGATAGATCCGTGAGGCTCCCAAGCAGGGCCCGATGCTGCCCAAGGGTTCTGACATGCCTCAAGTCGGGCATGTCCCTCTACAGGAGGAATATTCCCAAATCCGCCGACCCATTGTGGGTCTCTAAGCGTGTGAGATTGTTCCCCCCATAACCCCCCCCAGGGACCCCAAACCGGAGATTTGACCCCCCCCAGGCCCCGGACGAACGCGGGCGCCCCCGTAGCCGCCCGAGCACTGACCTGAACCATAGAAGAAAAACGAAAACGGCAGAAACCGAATCCTTTGGCGCTCCGCGCGGATTCCTTGGATCCTCGCTGGCGCTCCCTGGCGCCGCCCCTGGCGCGCTCCGCGCGCGCCAGGGAGGGAGGTCCAACGCAGATCCTAGAAATCCGCGCGGCTTCTGTCGTTTCTGTTTCTTGTTTTCCAGATCAGCCGCGGCACTGTCGCCTCAGGCAGATCAGCACTCGGGCCTCCTGGCCATCGCCCGAAAGGACTCGGCCGACCCGAGCGCCGACCAGGCCCTCTGCAGCTTCCGAGGAGGGGGAGGAGGGGGAGGAGGAGGGGGAGGAGGGGGAGGAGGGGGAGGGCCGAGGGAGGCACCTCGACACGCGGTCCCTGATCTTCCTCCTCCTCCTCCTCCTCCTCGATCGATCGATCGGTCGATCGATCCTCCTCCTCCCCCTCCTCCTCCTCCTCCTCCTCCTCCTCCTCGATCCTCGATCCTCGATCGATCCTCCTCCTCCTCCTCATCCTCCTCCTCCTCGATTCTGGAGGGGCCAGCGCCGATCCTAGAAAACCTTGCGAAGCTTCGACCATATGTTTATGCAGTGCTTCGTCTCCGGCCGGAACCTCTCCTTCCATTGCATCGAGCCTGAAGTAGCATATGAAGCCCGAGGGGGTGCGTTGGCTCCTGCTCTTGCTGTCGGGGCCGTAGAAGGGCATGTCCCCGCTCAACAGGACGTAGAGCACGCAGCCCAGCGACCAAAGGTCCTGCTTCTCGTCGCACTCCTCGCCCGCCAGGACCTTCCGATGGCATCGGGGGCAGGGAGAACAGCGGAAGGACGAACAACTGCATAAACGTAAGCTATTGGGTCGGCGCTGGGCCTTCTGAGGGCATCGGGTGTACCCTAAGATCCTGGCACTGCCAATGCTTCACACCAGGCGTTGTTGCCCGGTTTCGGGCCCTGCGACCCTCACAGATCGATCCAACTCGAACGCTGCCGAAGAAATTTTGGGTCCAGGGCACTGGTCGATTTTTTTTGGTGTGCTGTTGCGGTGTCCCCAAGCAGTGCTTCCAGTTAAGGGTTCTTGTTTCGATTTCTGACGGAAGCTGGGGAGGGCCTGTGGGAGAGGGCGGGAAAGGAACAGCGAGGAGCGAGGGAGGGAGGGCCAGAGGGAGGGGAGAGGAGGATGAGGAGGAGGAGGAGGAGGAGGAGGAGGAGGAGGAGGAGGAGGAGGAAGAGGAGGCGGAGGAGGAGGCGGAGGAGGAGGAGGACGCGGAGGAGGAGGAGGAGGCGGAGGAGGCGGAGGAGGAGGAGGAGGAGCAGGAGGAGGAGGAGGAGGAGGAGGAAAATTACCCCGGGTTTTCGCCGCCCGTGCCGCCCGTGCCGCCCCGTGAGTACCTCCTGGGCGACCCTTGCCGCCGCGCGGGTTTCCTGGAGATTCGGGACATGGCCGCCCGTGCCGTCTCGTGGAAGCTCGCTGGCGACCCGTGCGTCGAGCTCACGCCACACAGCTGACACCAGACAGCTTGCACCGCACAGCTTCCACCGCACAGCTTGCACCACACAGCTTGCGCTGCTTTGCCGGCACGACGTAGCTCTCACACCACGCAGCCTGCAGCGCATGGCCGCCATCCCTTCTTCACACCACCTAGTTTACGCGACAGTTCGTTCACCACATAGCTGGCACCGCATAGCTGTCACCTCCGTGGCTCACACCGCACAGCGTACACCAGATTGCTTACACGACGCAGCTTTCGCCACATAGCTCACAACGCATACATTCCACCTCCCACAGAACTCACTGTCTGGGGTCGACACTGCCGTCGGATCTCAGGGTAGGGGAAACAAGGAAGCTGACACAAACGTCCTCCTCGAAGTTGCAGGGCATGGTACGGCTCCGGATTGCGCACAGGTAGCCCGCCGAGGTAGTCCTGGCTGGGCCTCAGCAGGCCCCCCGCGTGGCCCAGGGAGGTCTCAACGCCCCGGCGCCGCCTCAGGCGGCACCTCTGGGGTGGTCGGCTCCCCAGGATTAAGTCAGGCGTGTCCCCCCACAGGAGGATTTTTGACGACAAATAATACATACACCCCAAAAATACTCCCAAATGGCCCGCAAAAACCTCTGAAAATAATCCCCTGACTATTTTTGGGCTAATTTTCAATATTCCTCCTGTGGAGGGACATGCCCGACTTAACCCCAGGGTTGGGACGTTGCGGCCGTCCACGACTGCTCCGCGGGCGAGTTGAGGCCAGCTGGGACTACCTGGGGGTGTTGTCTGTGCGCAACCCGAAGCCTTGCTATGAGAAATGTTTTCCTCGAGGGGGAGTCCTCTACCAACACCGGATTGCCCTATCTCTGTCGCTCTGGTTGTGGTTTCTCTCCCAATGATCTATTGTTGACGGTATTATTGCAAGTGGCGCCCAGAGAACCCGAGCCCAAAAGGAGATGCCTGTCATCGGCCGACCCTCTCAAGAGGGCAGCGCCATGAAAATAGCTCAGCAAGCAACTTTGCCACATTCTCTAAAATATCCAGTGCCCTCAAACACACATTGCCAACATTTGTTCCCCCCAGGTGCGGCTTCCGCAAGCCAAGAGATTGACCGCTCGCGAGCTGATTGCTGATGAGCCAAAAACCCAGCTGATGTAACTGACGTTCCACTCAGACGATTTAGCGTGCGGTGAAATTCCAGGAGCGTGAACTCTGAAAACGCATGAACGCAAGGCACACCTTGGAGGTACCAACGATGTTTACAGAAGCGGCTCCCGAGAGAGGCTCCCAGAAGGGCCACACACGCCCTCTCGAGACCCCGAGCGACCTCTGGGAGGCCTCTGGCCCATGACCCGGACACGAAGGCGGGATGGGCCGAAGGCCACTGGATACAAGCTAATTCAAGAAGCGCTAGGGTTGTGGATGCCACGACAGTGGACACCCTAACAGCCCTGTCCTTGAATTTGGAATGTGTTTTGAATGTAGGAAAAATCTCTAAGCATGGTTTAAACATGCTTTTACATGTTTAAAACATGGTTAATACATGCTTTAGACATCTGGAAATTATTGGCAACATGCCTCCTCTCCATTGATCGCCCTCCACAGCGCTGGGGGGGCGGATGCTTCTGTTCGCAGAAGGCATCTATACACCACCACCGTGCCAAGGCAGGGCCATCCTGGGCCCCAGGATGGTGTATACGCCCTCCTGGCCGAGGTCAAGAGGGTCTATACACCATCCTGGGGCCCAGGATGGCCCTGGTCTGGCACGGTGGTGGTGTATAGATGCCTTCATCGGATTCTGGGAGGATCGCACGCCGCAAAGGGAGAGAGAGAGAGAGAGAGAGGAGGGCGAGGTCCGACGGCCCCGCCGAAAAAAACCCTCAAGGGGGGGGCCCTTCGGAGAGGACCTTCTTGCCTCCACGGCGCGGCCCCGAGCCAACCGCACCGTGGGCCAGCGGCAGGGCCCCCCCCTATGATTCAGTCGGGCCTGTCCCTCTACACGGGGGAAGATTTACACATTGACAAACAAATAATCAGGGGACTATGTTTTGGGTATTTTTGGGCATCTTTTCCATATTGGTTTGAATTTTTTTTATTTTTCGTCCAACATCCCCCCGTAGGGAGACAGGCCCGACTTAACCCTGTGAAAAAAGCTCGCCGTGCAAATCAAGGTCGGGCAGGTCGTCCTGCTCCCGCTGGGCTCTGGGAGGAAGGATTCCCACTCGCGTCTGGACTCTTGGGTCTCCGCGCTTGGGCTCCCGGCGGTCACCAGACCCCAGACCCCCGCGTGCGAGCCAGGCTGGACGGTCACCGACGGCCAGGCGGCTGCTCCAGATTCGCTCCCCCATTCCCCGAGGGGCGACGATAGGGAGGGACTGGCATAGGGGGGATGCATCGACCTGGCATCGGCGATACATCGCCGATAGATCGGCGACAGGCCCCCGATAGCGAAACCGCAGCTTCCTGAGCGGGTCGGGGGCTATCGGGCTCCTATCCGCGATCAATGGGCGATTGGGGGTCGCTGTACCCCCCAAATGCCTTTCCGCCTAATCGTGGCCCCTAATTGCCCTTCTGGAAGAACAAGTTTGGAGCAACAAACGGAGACACAAACTTTCAGAGTTCCGCGAGGATTTGTTCACTTGGCCCCCCTCCTTGGCGCGCGGAGCGTGCCAGGGGCGGCGCCCGAGGCGCCGCCAGGGGGCCCAGCGCCGATCCAAGAAATCCGTGCCGACCTCTGGATGTCTGCTATGATGAAAGTTGTTGTTCCTCGACTTTTCCCTTTCTCCCCGGATGAGAGGAGGGCCTCAAGGCCGAGTGGGCCGTGCACAACAGGGAACTCCAGAAGCAGGTCTTCGCAAAGAGAGATGCGGCTTCGAGGTTGTCGGTTCGAGCTCGAGTTTGCACTGAAGAAGCAACAACTGGGATCAATGGCATCGGCGGCCCTCTTCTCAAAACGCCAAGTCGCAATACGCTTTACGGCATCAATCCGTATCTCAATTTTGACGGGGCTACTTGGCTGGCTGACTGACTAATTGACCTGCTGGCGGAGAGAATGACTGAATTTCCGCTGGGTTTGAGAACATGTCGTGTGGCGGAGGGAACAGCATGCCTGGCCAGGGGGTGAGGATATGTCGCTGGGAGTCTCAAACATGGGTGGGCGCAACTCAAACCATGGAATAATATATTTGGGTGGCAACTTTAGTCGTGTCGGTAAATGTGTACGAATGGCATCTTTCGCTGGAAGGTGACGATCACCCACCACACCCAACCATGGTGTGCGTGTGCGTGTGTGTGTGCCTTGGTACCGGGGCTGGTGATTCTGGATGCTGGCTCTTTCTTCTCGGGATGGAGTTATTCACATGTGCACGGGATACGTAATACAGAAGAGGACCAGTAACACATCACACATTAAGCCCAACATGCGATCATGTTGTTGAAAGCTATGGGATGGTGGTCTTCCTAGGAGAGAGACAGAGAGAAAGACAGAGAGAGAGAGAGAGAGAAAAAAAAGCAACACATAACACCAAATATGCAGAGAATGGCGAGGCCTACTGGGCGATTCACTGGCCCCTGCTGGCTGCAGGTCCAGAGGTCCCGAGTGGAAGAGCAAGGGGGAAACTATCACTTGCACTACCAGCGCAGGTGGACGGTGGTGATGGTCACTGCATGATGAAATCCATCCCGAGAAGAGCAACACGCACCACGACCACGATGACGCCGACAACGACGACGAAGAAGACCAGACGCGCAGACGATCCGCACCGAAGCACGGATGAGGAAAAGGGCTCACCCTGCAGGTTCGGTTTAACAGCATGTCGTTGAGCGGGGCAGTGGCAGTGCCGAAAAGCGCCCAGAGTCCAGCCAAGCTTCAGGGTGCGAACCCGACTTGTCTGGCTGATGCTCTGGGGGGGGCCTGTACTCGAGGGAGGCTGCAGCACCGCTCAACGACGTGCTGTTGAACCAGACCTGCACAAGCTGGGCCATTGCCCTGATGCGTGCTTCGGCGCGGAGCGCCTGCGCGCCACAGGCGGAAAGGGAGGATGAGGAGCACGGGGGGGGGAGATGGGAGGGGAATAGAGCGCGGGGGGGGGAGATGGGAGGAGCACGGGAGGGGGAGATGGGAGAATGAGCACGAGGGGGGAGATGGGAGGATGAGGAGCACGGGGGAGCACGGGGGCGCAAGGTGCGAGAGGCAAGGGATGGAGAGTTGGGGGGGGTCCTGCCGCCTTCCCTCCGTGCTCCTCCCCTGCGTGCTCGGCGCTCGGTCCCCCTCCTCCGATCGTGGGGCTGGAACGGGCGCAGACTGGGACGAGGGGAAAAGGAAGGGGGGGGGAGGCTCGGGAGCCCGCTGCCCCCACAAGTCCACGCTGCTTCGCTGTCGGGCCCCCAGCCAGCCAGGACAATCAAGGGGAACACAACAAAACGAAGACGTGTGGGTATGTATATATATATATATGTCTATATGTCTATATATGTAAATATGTATATGTGTATATATATATATATATATGTATACACACATTGTGTACGTATATGTGCATGTATGTGTTAAAATATGTATGCATTGATGTATGTGAATATGTATGTATATATATGTGGGTGTGTATATAATTGTATACGAAAACGTATAGACTCATGTATATATACATACATATATATATATATATATATATATAAGTGTATAGATACACACGCGCACGCACACAAACGTATCCGTTGGATCCTTTAGAAGGCCCGCGCGTGTACCTTGGGCCGGCGCTGGACTCCCCCCCCCCCCCTGGCGGCGCCAGGAGCGCCGCCAGGAGCCTGGGCGGACACAAGCGCTCGGCGCGGACCTCCGATGCTGTACACACAGATGTGTGCACACGTGTCGTCCAATGCAGACCCCGAACAGCGTGTTTCGAGCAATCGACGGTGTGCAATCTGCGTCGTGCGATCCAGGCCGTGTGCTGCGCAAGTGTTTACCCGTCGGTGTGGCGCAGTCTGTGCGGTGAACCATTTGCTGCGCACCCTGTGTGGTACCACGTCTGTTGTGCAGCCCATGTGGCGACTCTATGCTGCTTGAGATCTGGTGTGAAAGCTATGCGGTGCAGTCGAAGCGATGCCCTATATGTGCAAGATGTGTGTGCATCTATGTGATGTAACCTTTGTGGTGCAATCTGTTTGGCGCAATATACGTAGTACCATATATGGGGTGCAGTATGTGTTGTGCACCCTGTGTGGTGCAACATTTGCTGCGCAATCCATGTGGCGAAATAGATGCGGATCAATAAAAGGTATGTGAGCTATATGGTGCAGTTGTTGTGGTGCAATATATATATATATATATATATATATATATATATATGTGGTGCCATCTATGTTCTATGTGGTGCAATCTATAAAAAGTGCCACCTATGTGGTGCAATATTGGATGTGTCCTCTATGTGGTGACAACTAAGTGGTGCTATCTATGTGGTGCAATATATGCTGCGCAAGCTATGTGGTGCAACCTATGTGGTGCAATCTATGCGGTGCAATATTTGCGGTGCCATGTCTGTTGTGCAGTCTTGGGCTGCCACAATCGGCGACGGGGCCGCGACGGCGGCCGCATCGCCGCCAGAACGACAAACAGGCCCAGACGACGGGCGACGACGAGGCGACAACGGGGCGGCGACGGCGGCCACATAGCCGCCACACCGAAGACACGGCCTGAACGACATTCGGCGACGACGCGGCGACTGGGCGGCGACGGCAGCCACATAGCCGCCAGACCGAAGACACGTTCCAGTTCGTTAGGACATGAAACAAGATCCCCACAGTGCAGGCACAGGTTGGGAAATGTGTGGGATTATATGGCTCTTCGATACACGCCCCTGCAATTACGCTCAACGTTACTCTGTTTGAACGATTGGCGCGCGCCGTCTGTGCAACATTTAAATCCGCGCCGTTCGATCAAAACTTCTGCGCTGTTCGTGCGGCTCGACAGCAACATGTTCTTACGATTAGGCCGACTTCCCGCACAAATTCTGTACTCACGATGGGCCGGTCGCGCAACACTTAAACATTAAACTCTGCCCCGAAGGCGGCCACCCAGAAACTGTATCACGGAAGGAGAATTGCGCAATCAAGATAAACTGCACACTACAACTACTTCCAGGAAGAATGACCAGCAACCGCAGGCAATGAGAGACACCACGCAAAAAAACACATTACGCATTCAAGCTCTGCTTCTGGAAACTGCCACCCGGATGAAGCAGGGCAAATTACACATGAGAGCTCTACGCGTGGAGGTCGTCGCCACGGTGGGAGAAACCGCGTAAACAAGACAAATTGATCATTCGAATTCTGCTCTCGGAGGCGGCCGCCCGGAGGCCCACGGAAGGTAACCGCACCACCAAGACATATTGCACATCAGAATTCTACTATGGGAGGTCAGCGCCACGGGAGGTAAATCGCGCAAACATAACACATTGCACATCAACATGTTGTTTGGCAGGCTGCCGCCCGGAGTTAACGGCCCACGCGGAGGGACAAACCGCGCACGCCGGGAAAATCAGGCATCAACATGCTGCGATCGCCGCCCGGAAATCGTCACGCGGAAGAGAGAGCACACGAGCACAACATAGCACACATCCAAATATCCTCTCCTCCTCCTCCTCCTCCTCCTCCTCCTGGGTGGCTGTCGCACGGAAGCCGCCACATGAAGGGAGAAACCGACAGATTACGAGAACGTCTCACACGAACGAACCTCTCGCATCTCAAGGGCGACTGATCCATGTCATACGACTGACCCACGGAGTCGGAAGGACAGGCAACTTAAGTCACGCTCGGGCTCGCAGTCAGCAAGAATCTGCTCGGGGACGCACTGACCCCGATGCAGACCCGGGCCAGTCGGGCGCTGCAGGATCTTGCAGGATCCTGCACCCGAGCCCGGGTCAGTGCGCCCCTGGCCTCGCAGGATCCTGCAAGATCCGGCGCTCTGGCTGACCCCCGTTTGCACTGTGACCTTCGTCTCTCGAGCCCCGATCCGTGCGGAGGGTCGGGCCTCCGGCGCGTTGTAGAGGAAGCTGCCGACCTTGGCCCGCAGCCTCACGCCCTGAGGGGCCGCTCCGGCCCGCATGACACAAGAGCCTTCGAGAGGGGTGCGCTGTGAGATGCGGGGCGGGCGAGAGCGGGGCATGCAGCAGGAGCTCGACCACAGAAACCCTTCCCCAAGAAACCCAACCCTGAGACCCCAGACGATGAGCAATAAAAATGCCCTTAACCCTTTGGGAGGGAGCCTAAGTTAGGGGGGCCAAGAATATTAGGGATAAGGGGCTCTTTTCTGCAGGTGTATCGCACTAAACCGCCCAGATTGTTATCCCTAATGCAAGGACGGGAACCTCAGTGAGGCCACGTCTTCACTGTGTTATTAGGGTTAAGGGTTCTCGTATTCTCGATGAACTCTGGCCCGCAGGACTCAGGCATTCGAGAGGGGCCCACTGCGAGACGCGGGGCGGACGAGAGGGGGGCGTGCAGTAGGAGCTCGACCGCAATGAACCGTCAAGAAGCCCGACCCTGAGGCCCCAGAACGACGTCCATTGATTCTGTGGCGTGGGAGCGCCACGCTTTTTTCATGACACAACCAGCGAAACCCAAGACACCCAGGGCACCCTGGAGGCAAGCAAGATGTTCCTCGAGATGGGTGTTTCCACTGTGTTAAAGAAAACAACAGAAACCTTTGAAATGTGCCTCGGACGGCTCGGTGGCAACTATGGGAGCCTCCAACACCATCTTGTCGGCACTTGCGAGTCGACGCTAGTCGACGCTAATCGACGCTAAATCGACGCTAGTCGACGCTAACCGACGCTAAATCGACGCATCTCATGACTCCCAAATGCTAATCGACACTAGTCGACGCCAAAGACGGAATAAAAATGGCATACCATGCTCCCGTGATTTGCTACCGAAGGACGGGGCTGTGGGTTGAGCAGGGACCGACCGTCCTGGCATTCCCTCAGGCCTACCACGAAATCTTCTAAGAACCCCAAAGTGTGCTAAGAATCAAAGCAATGTTCTTAGAACATAAGCCCGATGTGTGAAAACAAGATGGTCTCAGCCAGAAATGTTCTAAGAACAGTTCGAGCAGACCGCAGAAGGCTCTCAGAGCATTCTTTGGTGGGCCTCTGGGCGAGCCAGGACGCTTCGCCACTGCCTGAGTGGGAGGCTCTTCGAGACGGCAGCTCACGCCTCGGGGGCGACGGTGGGGGCGAACAGCCCAGGGGCGGGCACTACACGCATTCGCCCAGGGGGCCTTTTCGAAGACATAGCTCATCGGCGCACCTGAGTTCGTGTATTGCTCCCCCCTGGGCTATTCGCCCCGACCGTCGCCTCCGCACGTCGGCAGCTCGTGCCGGCGGCGCCTCCCAGCGCCCGCGACGGCCGGCCACGCGCCGAGGCCGACGCCCTGGCTGCGGAGCGGCAGGCCTGGCGGCTGCCGCTGCGGCGCTCGCGCCGTGCCGGCCTCTGCGCCGCCCTCTGCCACCGCGGGGACCGTCAGGCCTGGAACGACCGGCCGTTGCCGACGCGTCCCATCGCTCCACACCTGAACAGGCGCGCTCCACTACTCGCAGAGTAGCTGCTCGCAAGCAGCCTGGATCCATTGCGTCGAGGCAGACCGGCGCCATTGCATCGAACATCGCTCGTTGTTGGTGACGTCTGCGAGTAGGCACTTTGCGAGTAGTGGAACGCGCTCGGTGAACATCGACCAATTCTGGGTGGCCGGCGGCGTTCAACGCTGGACGCCGGCGTCAAGGTCGCTGCCCGTCGAAACTTACTAGCCTGGAACATATCCTTATCCCTATGCTGGGCACCTCCTCATCACGATGCCAATCTTAGGGATTCCCTTATTTTTTGAGGGCGAATCCCTAAGATTGTCATCGCCTTTTGGCGTGTCAATCTTAGGGATAGGGATATGTCCCAGGCTGGTAAGAAACGACGCGAAGCTACCGTACCGCCCCGTTCCCAGCCTCCTCTCTCGTCTGTGCGTCGGGGACGTCGGGGCGCGCGCGCACGAGAGCACGCCGGAGGGGACGCCACACTTGCCCGATGGGGGCACCGTGGCGCAAAGCCGCGAGGACGTGCAAAGGCAACGGAAGGGGGCCCTCGGAGGACATCAGTAGGGGGCCACATGCGAACCCTACCCCTACCCTCCACGATTTCTAAAGGGGGAGGGTGGGGATCACTTCACTACGATTTCTGAGTGAACCCCACCCTCCCCCTCAGAAATCGTGTGGGGTAGGGGTAGGGTTCGCATGTGGCCCCCTAATCAGGGCACCGTTGATCCCAGAACGCGGGCCTATCGGTGCGGGGCGATTGCAGGGTCCGGGGGTCCGGGGAGAGGCAATGGCAATCACTTCGAGGAGCGGTGGGTGGAGCCTGGCGAATAGATGCGTGCCTCTTCCGTGTGATGAGCGCACCTCACGGTGTACATCATCTTCCGCGTTGTCATCCGGCTGCTCGTCTTGGTTCTCATCATCATCATCATCATCATCATCATCATCATCATCATCATCAACAACAACAACATCATCATCATCAGCATCAGCATCAGCATCAGCAGCAGCAGCAGCAGCAGCAGCATAGCATCATCATATCCCCCTTGCCCCTCGTCCCTTCCCATCCTGCTCCTCCTCCTCGTCCACCTCCGCCTCGTCCTGCACCCTCCTCCATCCACAATTACACAATATGAATAAGACTCTCCTCTCTCCCCTGATGACGTCCGGGAAATATCTGGCCCCCCTCAGCGTACTGTTTTTTACACACAGGATTCCAAAGAACTGGATGTTCGCTGTTTTTTTCAAGATGCTGCTCCCGCTGAATCGCTGGTTTAATTTTCGGGCTTCCGCCTCGTTCCGAATCGTGCTCCCGCTGCAGCGATGGGCTCATGTCCGCGCTTCCGCTCGTTCCGAATCGTGCTTCCGCTGCAGCGCTGGCATCATTTCCGCGCTTCCGCTCGTTCCGAATCGTGCTCCCGCTGCAGCGCTGGCGTCATCCATGCCACGGCATGGTTTTCGGTCCTTCCAAATAAGGTCAAAAACTAGAAAAATGCCCCCCGACAAAAACCATCGGAAGTGATTACACATTCGGTGTGGATTCGTTGATGTTTTTGGCCACTGTGTGGCGTCGACACGACTTGCTATGTCATGCTACGCGTTGATCCTCAACACCATGATGTGCCATGTAATGCTATGCCACGCTGCGACCTCCGACTGTGCGAATAGAAAGGAGACCTACGCCATGGTAAGGGATGGGAGGGAGGGGTAGGACGTCAGATATGACGCGAGCGCACCTAGCATGCCCCCCCCCCCCCCGCCCCCCCTTCCTCCCCCCCCTTCCTCCTTCCCCGCCCTTCTTTCCCGTCCGTTCTCGTTTCTCCTCCCTCCTCCCCCATGGTCCTCCCTCCCACTCCTCTCCTCCTCCCCTCCCTCCTTCCTCCCGCTCCCCTCCCCATCCACTCCCTCTCCCCTCAACCCTCCCTCTCCCCTCTCCTCCTCCCCTCTCCTCTCCCCTTCCTCTCCCCCCTTCCTAGGGGGGCGCCCGGGGAAGCCTGGCTGGTCCCGCCCGGGCAGGAAGAGCGGGCCCCAGCCCGCCCGACCAGTGGCCCCTTGGCTCCAGGCGAACTGGAAGAGGAGCCAGCAGGCGGAGGCTGAATAGGAGGACAGGGGGGAGGAGGAGGAGGGGGGGAAGAGGGGAGGAGGGGGAAGGGGAGGAAGAGGATGGAAATAAGGAGGGGGGAGGGGGAGGAGGAGAAAAGGAGGAGGAGGAGGAGGAAGGCGAGGAGGAGGGGGAGGAGGGGGCGGAGGAGGAGGGGAAAGGGAGGAGGAGGAGAGAGAGAGGAGGAGAGACGGAGGAGGAGGCGGAGGAGGACGAGGAGGAGGGGGGGAGGAGGAAGAGGAGCAGGAGGCGGAGGAGGAGGAGAAGGAGCAGGAGGAAGACGAAGAGGAAGAGGAAGAGGACGAGGAGGAGGAGGAGGAGGAGAAGGGGGAGGAGAAGGAGAAGGAGGCTCAGGGACCATCGAAGGGCGCCCGAGATACGAAAAACCATTCTAGAAAGGAGGAGGGGGAGGAGGAGGGGGAGGAGGAGGAGGAGGAGGAGGAGGAGGAGGAGGAGGAGGAGGAGGAGGAGGAGGAGGAAAGGAGGAGGAGGAGGAGGAGGAGGGGGAGGACGAGGGGAGGAGGGGGGGCGGAGGAGACGAGGAGGAGGAGGAGGAGGACGAGGAGGAGGTGGTGGAGGAGGAGGGGGAGGATCACTGACCAAACTGCCAGGTCTGCGAGCGGGCCGCCATTGAGCAGTTCCTCGGGGCCGCTGGCCGCATTTGGGAAGGAGGAGGGGGAGGAGGAGGAGGAGGAGGAGGAGGAGGAGGAGGAGAAGAAAGAGGAGGAGGGGGGAGGAGGAGGCGGGGGAGGAGGAGGAGGAGAAGGAGGACGAGGAGGAGGAGGAAGAGGAGGAAGAAAAGGAAAAGGATGACGAGGAGAAGGAGGAGGAGGCACCCGTTCTCGAGGCCGGGGGATTGTGGAGCCCCTCGTCGTTTTCATATGTGTTTTTGTATCGAATGGAACGCTCCTTCACCCTTAAACTGTGATTGATTGTTGGTCATGCTTCTTTTCGCCGTGATCCCCTCATAGTGCTCTTCTCTCGCAAAATCTGTCTCTCGTATTCTCTCTCTCTCTCTCTCTTTCTCTTTGTCTCTCTTTGTCCATCTCCTGCACCAGGCCATGCATCGCCAACCAATGCCAATGCCTATGCACTGCCAATGGGGGAATCCTTTAGATCGGCGGATTTCAATAAGAATCCTTTGTGGATGATGTCATTACGAATGCTTCTTCGGGGGAGTTCAATAGGAATACTCATGTGGAGGGTTTCGATAGGGATCCTCCTTTTGAGATTTTCGGTAGGAATCCTTCTTGTGGGAAGATTCAATAAAAATCCGTCTTGTGGAGGGTCTCAGTAGGAGTCCGTCTGCGGAGGGAGCCATTTGGACTCGCCAGCGCAATGCCAAAGCAGTGTCATTGCAATGCCAAACCAATGCCAAGGCGATCCCAATCCAATGCCAATGCAATGCTATACGGGGGCATTATTCTGGTATATCCCTGAGGGAATCCAACCTGTGGAGGGTTTCGATTGGAATCCTTCTGTAGGGGGGGTTCAACATGAATCCTTCGTGTGGGGGTTTCAAAAGGATCCCTTCTTGTGAAAGGTGAAACGTTTTAGTCGGAGCCCTTTTGTGGGGGGAACCATTAGAACTCGCCAGCGCAATGCCGAACCAGTGCCAACGCAATGCCAAACCAATGCCAAGGCGATGCCAATGTACTGCCAGTGTAGCGCCAATGGGGGGAATCGTATGTGGTAGATTTCAATCGCAAACTGTCTAAGAACCTTTATGTGGATGATGCCATCCACAGAGGGAACCTTCTACCGTTCTTCGGGGGATTTCAATTGGAAGCCTTCAGTGGAGGGCTTCGCATGTAACCCTTCTGTGGAGGAGTTCAATGTGGATCCCTGTGGGGGGATCCAAAAGCTATCCTTCATGTGGGGGTGTTCATTTGGAATCCTTCTGTGCACTGTTTGATCAGGACTCGCCTGCGCAATGCCAGCGCAACGCCAACGCACTGCCAACGCAATGCCATCGCCACGCCCATGCGATATCAAACCATCGCTAAACCAATGCCAATGCAATGCCGATGGCGGGATTCCTGTCTTTCAACAGCGTTCAATAGGAATCCTTCTGTGAATGATTTGGTTACGGTTCCTTCTTCGGTGGATTTCGATAGGAATCCTCCTGTGGAAGGTTTCGACTGGAATCCTTCTGTGGAGGTTTCAGTATGAATCGTTCGTGTGAGGGCTTTCAAAAGGATCAATCCCTTCTTGTGGAAAGTTCTACTGGGAGTCCTTGTGTGGGGGGAGCCATTCGAACTCGCCAGCGCAATGCCAACGCAATGCCAAGCCATTGCCAAGGCGATCTCAATGTAATGCCAATTCAACGCCAGTGGGGGAATCGTTTGTGGTCGGTCTGAGTTGGGATCCTTCTATGGCGGCTTCGCATGGAATCCTTTCGTGAAGAAATTCACTATGAACCCCTCTTGTGGAATGATTCAACCGGAATCCTTACTGTGGGGGGTTCAATAGGAATCATTCTGCGAAGTGAGGCATTGGAACTCGACAGCGCACTGCCAACGCAATGCCAAAGCAGTGCCAACGCAATGCCAGACCAATGCCAAGGCGATCCCAATCCAGTGCCAAAACAGTGCCAATTGGGGCCATCCTTTGTGGTAGATTTCCATCGGAATGCATATATAGAGGACTTCGCATAGAATCCTTCCTTGGAGGGTGTCAATATGAACCCTTTTTGTGGAGGGTTTCAATCGGAGTCCTTCTTGTAGAGGGTTTCAATGGGAGTCCTTCTGTGGAGGGTTCTATTAGGACTCGCCAACGCAATGCTTGCGGAATGCAAGCGCAATTCCAACGCACTGCCAAGCGCAATGCCAAGGCAATGCCAATGCGATGCCAAACCATTGCCAATCCAATGCCAATGCAATGCCAATGGGGGGGTCTTTCTTTCGAAGCATCTCAATAGCAATATTTCTGCGTGTGATTTCACTACCGCCCTGTCAAAATCAACTTCAAAAATGGCGACCGCGTCCCCGCGATGTCGGCGCGCCCCTCAATGTCGATATACGCCCCTCCAATGTCGGGGCCAAGGCAAAAGTGGCCTGACCGGGAATGACTCGGAAGTTCGATGATGACCAACATTGGAGGGGCGGCGCGCACAAGCACCTCGCAGTCTCGCTACTCTGTCCAGTATCTCCCCACAGACGGTTCAGCCACGTAGGACATGTTTGAGGTTAAATTTTACGAGGACTGTAGGAATCCATGTAGAGGATTCCCATAGGAATCCTTCAGTGGAGGGTTTCGATCGGAATCCTTCTGTAGAGGATTTCACTATAAATCCTTCTTCTGGGGGCGGTCAATGGGAATCCTTCTAGGGGTGAGGGCAAATGAGGTCACGTCGGATTTTTTTCGCCGGGTAGGAATCCTTCTGTGGAGGATTTCAATAGACATTCTTCTGTGGACAGCTTCTATTAAAATCCTTCTGTGGACGGATTCAATAGAAATCCTTCTGTGAGCAGATTCAATCAGTTCTTTCAATACGACCCCCCCCCTCCGGAAGAAAAAACAAAAAAAGGGAAGCCGCGCCGCCGATGTGTTTTTCCGTTTGGGGGGTGGGGGGGGGGAGGACGAAACAAAAAAAATAAAGGTATTGAGAGAGGGGAAGCTGGTGGAGGAGAGCGAGAAGGCGAGAAAGAGAGAGAGAGAGAAGGATAACGAAAGGAAGAGGATCACGGCGAAATGCAAACATGTCAAAACATCTATCACAATTGAAGGGCAGAGAAGCGTTTCACTCAATAACAACTAGATGAAAAGAGCGAGGGACTCCACAATCACCCGTTCTCGAGGAAGAGGACGGGCAGAACAAAGAGGAGGAGGAGGAGGAGGCCTGATGTCGTTCAGGTGCTGAGGAGGAGGAGGAGGAGGAGGAGGAGGAGGAGGGGAGGAGGAGGCCCGATGTCGTTCAGGCGCTAAAGAGGAGGGGGAGGAGGAGGAGGAGGAGGAGGAGGAGGAGGAGGAGGAGGAGGAGGAGGAAGAGGAAGAGGAAGAGGAAGAGGAGGAGGTGGACAAGGAGGCCTGAACGCAGCCCTCCTCCTTCTCCCACTCCGCGCCCCCTTCTGAAGTCTGCTGTCCGGCGCACTTCCACCATGTCAGCACGTGGCTTCCACAAGAGATCGGGCGCGTGCTAAAAAAATGCCCCCCTGTTCCGGCGAATCGCGCGGAGGCGTGGGCGCCCGCTGGGTGGAAGAACGCGCCGCGGCGGCGCCCGCCATCGGTGCCGACGCCCGGCCGCCAACGGAAAGGGCGACCGGCGCCCCGGCGCCTCCTCTGCCGCGGGGCGCTCGGGCCAAAGCGGCCACGGGCTCGGGGCTCGGGGAGGGGGGGAGGAGGCGGGAGGGAGCCAGGGCCCACGACCCTCAGCACTCGCGTCCGCCGAAGCGGCCCTCGGCGAGGCCACGCAGGCGGGCCAGCCCGACGCAGAGCGAGGCTCGGCGCGCCCGCGCGGGAAGACGCCGACCGGACGAGCAAACGCAACCAGAGCCTCAAGGAAACTTCGAGCCCGGAGCGGCGCACGCTCACAGGCCCCATGCAGCGGGCAGCGCGCACAAACGCAGGGCCGACTAACGAGCCCTAGCCACCGGAGAGAGCAGCCAAGGTCCGCCTCCTGGGGCGCCGCCCGCCGAGAGGCTGGCTGCGCTCTGGGCTCCCGGGGCACCCCGGCGGCCGTCGGGGCGGAGGCGGTCCAGAGCGCGTCCCCTTCCAGCCCCCCTCCTGCCCCTTCGGGGGACGGGTCTGCCAAGGTTCCTTGTTCATGGACTCCCCCTCCCCCCCTCGATTTCTGAGGGGGGGGAATTTCACCCTCCCCCCCAGAAATCGTGGGGGGTAGGGGTAGGGTTCGCATGTGGCCCCTACAGAACGCAGTGTAGAGTTAGCCCCCCCGCGCGTGTCCGTTTGTGATGTGTTCGTTCAGTGTTTTCCGAGTCCTCATGAGAGCAACCGACGCTCGACGTCGCGATACTCGGGTCGGAAGAATATTGCTTGTGATCTGCCGTTGCTTCAGCACGGAATGTTTTTTATTGTCTTATTTTGTCTAAAAGATATGTTCTCATTTTTTTGCACCTTGAACACGCTGGCCGTCCAGGCTGCGGCCAGGCGTGGCGCCGGGCCCTCTCCTCCAAACCCCCCGAGGCCGACCACCGCTGTCTTGGCTCGCTCTGCTCCGACTTCTGGGCTCGCCTCGTGGACGCTCGGCTGCGCCGCTCGTCCCGCTCTTCCTACCTGCCCGCCCCTCCTTCCCGTCCTCCCTCCTCCTCTATCCTCCTCTCTCCTCCTCCTCCCTCGTCCCTCCCCCTCCTCCCTCCTCCTCCCTCCTCCTCTCTCCTCCTCCTTCCTCCTCCATACCCTCCCCCTCCTCATGCCCACTCCTCCTCCTCCTCCTCCTCCTCCTCCTCCTGTGGTCGGTGACCGCTGGCCGAGCAACACAATTTCCCCACCCAACGGGCCGACAGTATCCGGCAGCCGAAGCCGAAGTCGATCAGCTTGACTGTCAGCTCGTCGTCGGCCCCCTCCTCCCCGGCCTCCCCGTCGTTGTCGACGACCGAGCGGCGGGAGGGTGCGGGGCGGGGCGGCGGTGTGGAGGGCCAGGTGTGCGACGATCAAAAAGCGGTCTTACGCGAGATGACGTAGCGACCTTACGCGGCAGTGTTTTAATACATATGATTTTTAAACAAACATTTTAATACATGATTCATTTAGTATTAGATGTACGCATGAACTCATCGTTGTTTTTAAACATGATCCGCACGCGGAGCATGTATAAAAAACGGCACTGTACGCGGTGACTCACGCGGGCCGCCAGAGCGGCACGCTCTACATTGGAGACGAGGGCGCTTGCGCGCGCCCTTACGCGGGCAGCTTGCGCGCCAATGTCGGCGCCAACGGCCTCGTCTGTCTGTCGTCGCTCAGGTGGTGGCAGGAGGCGCAGCGCAGCACAGGCAGCACATGCTTGTCGTGCAGAGTTGGCAGCTGGGTGTGATCGTGGCATCGACTGCAAGGCACAGCAGCACAACAGAGGCCTCGTGGAGCGCTGCGGATAGAAAGGAGGCCTGATCTGCGCAGTACCATCGTGACCGCTGCTGGAGAGGGCGAGGATGGAGAGAAACGAAAGGACGGAGAGAGGGAACAGAGCGAGTGGAGCGGAGCCGACGGGGAACGAGAGGGAGAGAAGACTCGTCATAAAACGGAGAAGGGGAACAAACAGGTCTGAGGGAGATGATCCTTCTCCTCCTCCAGCATACTGAATACTGGTGACGTTGGTGCGACAATTCTCCTCCGCCTCCTCCTCCTCCTCCTCCTCCTCCTCCTCTGCCTCCGCCTCCTCCTCCTCCTCCTCCTCCTGCATTTGTTCCTTCGCCTCCGCCTTTCTCTCGTCGTCCTGCTCTGCCTCCTCTTCCACCTTGCAAGCTGCAGCAACAGCAACAGCAGAGGGCCATGATGTTTTCGGGCTTGACGTCCCTGTGCACCTTGCGAGCGGGAGGGATGGACAAGGCCAGTGCGAGGCGAGGGTTTCTCCATACGGTGGAGCCCAGTCCACAAGAAACCTTCCACAAGAAATCCAAGGAGGCCCAGGACGTCCCTTGCTTTTGGTGTGGGGACGCCATACTCTCCATCGCAAAACCATCGAAACCCAACAAACAACGGGGCACCCTGGAGGCATGCAGGGTACTTCTTGGCATGGGTCTCCACTGTATTCATCGCCTGGGGCCTGGGGAACTGACATCGTGCAACCTCGGCGGGCGGTGAATAGATCACACCGGAAATCCTTCATTCAAACACTGCCGTCGCCAAAACCCCCGGCCAACCCAGGCCAACCATTCCATAGGAGGCCTGGAAATCAGAACCAATCCCAACACTGGGGGGGTGTCTCCAACGAGGGAAGATGATATCCTGGATGGCGGTGCTGGTGGTGATCTGTCGGCCACCTGGGAAGCCCGAGCAATTATTGCCACCGCCACGGAGATCGGAATCGTCCTCCCTCGGCAGAGGCACACCGCCGACACTGGTGCCGGTGTCATCCTTTAGGCCTCCGACTTTGCGCAGCCAGAAGCGGGCTGGAGGCGAGCGGGCACGCTCGGACTGAGCTTCCCGGCATCAGCGCCGGCACCGGCAGACGCTATGGTCAGGCGACGTGCGCCATTCGCGAGCCGGCAAACTCGGGAAGAGCTTGCTGCCGGCAGCGCTGGCCATGCGATGTGCAGTCCCCGCGGGCCTGCGCACGATGGGAGCGCGCTTCCCAGCATCAGGGCTGGCAACGTGATGATCATCGCGTGCGGCCGGGTTCGCCTGCCGTGGGCTGATCGGCAGCATCCGCTGCAGAAGTACTGGCCATGCAGAACGCATCATAAGCACGCCAGCGCGCTCGGAGTGAGCTTCCTGCCAGCATCGCTGGTAATTCGATGCGGGTTCCTGCGAACCGTCACGCTTGGCGTGAGCGTCCTGACAGCAACGCTGGCAGCGCGAAGTGCAGTGGAAACAAGGCATGATGCCAACAATTGGTTCCCAAATAATTGATTGTGTAACTTCTGTGCAACTTGTGTATCACGCTCTGGCCCAGTAACTGGGGCGTCGTCGCTAGATCCGCGCACCGCGAGAGCCCGAAACTGCAACGCAAAAGCTGCCTTCCACAGACGCAAAAATGGTGAGGGAGGAAAGAAGACGAGAAATATGATGAGGGGGTAGAAACTCGAGGATGTAGAGGAGGATCAACAAGAGGAGGGCAACGATAAAATAGAAGCCGCCCGAGGCGGGCGAAGAGGAGGAAGTTGACAGTCCCTGAGACTTCGAGGAAAATCAGGACAATGATTTGGCACGATCGCTTCCGATGGAAAGGCTTCGTATACACGTCGTGACGCAACAAGCATCCCCTGCAACCAGAAGCCCGGCCAACCCCGCGGTCAACCCAAATTACCTGGCCAACCCTCCCAGCCAACCCCGTCCGGCCAACCCCGGTTAGGGCAAGTCTTCCCACTAGATTCGTATATGGATATATTGTGGCAACCTGCGGCCAACCCTGGTTTGGGCATTTCTTCCAAAAAGATAACGTATATGGAAATACTCTGGCCCCCTAGGGTCAAAAAGTATCCATATCCACCGCTCGCTAGGGTCACAGGACGTCGTCTCTCCAGGCGGTGAATATGGATACTTCCCCGCCACAACGGAAAGGATGAGAGAAAAGCAGACGACCAAGACGAATGGGGATACCAGACATGGATAACCACTGAGGGGTCAGGTGAAAAGGCCCCTGCGTGGGGCATCGCCCGAGATAATGTAAACCGTTCTGAAGGCGCCCCCGCCGGGGGGTCCCCTCCACTGGCCGCAAAAGGCACATGCTGAAGCGTGCAGGGCGAGACGCAGGAGGAAGGAGGAGGGATGAGGAGGAGAGATTGAACATGACAGGAGGGAGGAGGGGAGAGAGAGGGACGGAGGGGCATCGTCACTGACTGCGCCGACTCTGTTCCAGGGAGCAGCTGAGAAGAGAGAGAGAGCCATACGTTGAGCCGCATGTGTGCGGCTCTCCCCTGCCGAGCCGACGCCACCCCGCCATGTGCGCCAGCATAACAGGACTTGACCTGAAGAACAGAACTTGGCCCTCGAATGAGGGAAAAGGATAAGGAGGAAGGGAGGAGGGAGGGGGAAAGCTGGAACCCATTGGTGACGCTTCACATGACGGCGAGGGCAAAGGACGAGCAATCGCTGGATACATGGCTCAAAATTCAATCGCAGTTGGTGGATGGCCCGACGGGGGGCGGGCCGGGGGGGAACTCGTGGACAGACTCAACTCAGCAGGCCGAACTTGGCCCTCAGGAGGAACCCCTTCTCGAGTGCCCCCAGGAACAAAAGCGAGGTGAACAAACAGCTCTACCGGATGGCATCCCTGTCAAAAACGGATTTGAACATCACACTTCTTTTATGGCTACCGGTTGCCATTAACAAGCATTCTGCGTAACGCTCAGACAGCATCCGGCGCGCGTGGCCTGAAGGGAGGCCCAGCTGCGAAGAAACGACCAGCGCCCAGACAACGCTGCGCACGCATCCGGACGTACGTATCCGCGAGAAGGTGAAAATAAAACTCCTTCTGTGGGGGGACGAGACGATGAAATATACGACCAGCCGTCTTCCCAGCGAGCGACATGCAGATGCATGCTGTAGTAGCGCTTTGACCCGCGAAGGCTAAGCCAACGAGCTCACCCTTGGGTTAGGCAACTCCCAGGCGGGCCGAGCATCCGTGCACCCGTGCGCCCAAGTGCATCAGCGGAGCGAGAGAACACATCATCATCACCATCATCATCATCATCATCATCATCATCATCATCATCATCATCATCATCATCATCATCAGCATCAGCATCAGCATCAGCATCAGCATACTCATCATCAACATCCTCATCCTCATCCTCATCCTCTTCCTCAACCTCATCCTCATCGGCATCATCATCATCATCATCATCATCATCATCATCAGCATCAGCATCAGCATCAGCATCAGCATCATCATCATCATCAGCATCATCATCATCATCATCATCATCATCATCCAGATCATCACCATCGTCATCATCATCATCATCATCATCATCATCATCATCATCATCATCATCATCACCATCATCCTCACGGTCGTTGTAAATAATTGATATCTGCAAGGATCAGTTAGAGCTGCCGCGATCCCCTGACTCATGCCATTCGCATGTTTCGCCCAAGCTGTGCGATCATCGTGGGAGCGCTGCGTATGCAACATAATCCCACCAGCCCTCTGGGCGTCGGTGGTTTAGAGCGTTTCCTCTTCCACCCCTCCTTGTTCCCCTTCGGGGAAGGGTTTACCCCTCCCCCTACCCCCTCCCCATGGACCTGGACAAAGGGTTTCGCGAGGTGTCGGAGCGTCCAAAACGGCCTCGGCGAGGAATCCCAAATCATTGGTTTTACTAAGGCTTTGGCCCCATGTTGGCCTCTCCTGAGGGGGGGCCCTAATTAAACACACCCCCTCCTGTGATCGATCTCACCCAAGATGGCCCAAAGATGGCCCCCAAGGCTCCCAAGGGTGCCCCAAGAGGGCTCCAAGAGGTGGCCAGGAACCCCAAGAGGCCCCCAGGATGCCCCCAGGATGCCCCCAAGAGGCCCCCAATAGACCTCCAAGAGACCTCCAAGAGGCCCCCAGAGGCCCCCCAGAGGCACCCAAGACGCTCCAAGAGGCCTCGGCGACAATGCCCAAATCGTTGATTTTACTGAGGGTTTGGCCACATTTTGGCCTCCTGGGGGGGGCACTGCTTCAGATGACTCCAAGAGCGCCTGGGAGAGCCAAAGATGATTTCCCAGATGGCTCAAGATATCCGAAAGAGCGTGTTCTACCGCTGCTGGCGGAAAACCGGGGGGGGTCACTACCGGTTCGAACCCCTCCCCCCCCCCCCCCCCCCTCCGGAAAACCGGGGGGGGTCACTACCGGTTCGAACCCCTCCCCCCCCCCCCAGCTCATCATGAAAAGGGGGGGGGGGTCACTACCGGTTCGAACCCCTCCCCCCCCCCCCCTCTCGAAAACCCAGTGGGGGTGCGGACAGAGGTGGGGACGGTGTTGGTGGGACAGTGGTGAGGGGACAGCGGGACAGTGGTGGGGACAGTGGGACAGTGGGACAGTAGAGGGCCGGTAGTGGTGGGGACAGTGGTGAGGACAATGGTGGGAACAGGGGGGACAGTGGACAGTGGTGGGGACGGTGGTGGTGGTGACAGTGGTGTGGGCACAGTGGGAATGAGGTGGAAACAATGGGACAGTGGAGGGTACAATGGTGGTGGGGACAGGGTGAAGGCGGTGGCGAGGACGGCGGTGGGACAATGGGACAGAGGTACAGTGGGGACAGTGGTGGGGACAGTGGGGACAGTGGTGGGAACAGTGGGACAGCTCAGTGGGACAGCGGCGGAGTCGGTGGGACAGTGGGGACAGTGGGGATAGTCGGGCAGTGGTTGGGGCCGTGGAGACAGTGGGGAGAGTGGAACCGTGGTGGGAACAGTGGTGGGGACAGTGGGGACAGTGCGACAGTGGTGGGGACACTGGTGGGGACACAGTGGGGACAGTGGTGGTGAGGACAGTGGTGCTGGGAACAACAGTGGAGGATGTGATGCGGACGGTGGTAGGGACCGGGAGTCGTTTGCTGGCGGTGAGTGGGGGGGTGGGAGGGGTTCGAACCGGTAGTGATCCCCCTCCGGTTTTCGAGGGGGGGGGGGGGGTTCGAACCGGTAGTGACCCCCCCCGGTTTTCCGGATCCGGAGGGGGGGGGGGGGGGGGGGGAGGGGTTCGAACCGGTAGTGACCCCCCGGTTTTCGAGGGGGAGGGGGGGGGGGGGGGAGGGGTTAGGGGTGGTGGGGGGTTTTGCCGGGGGAGGGGGGGGGGGGGGGGGGGGGGGGGGGTTCCAGCAGGGGGGGGGATTTTCGGAGGGGGGGGGGGGGGGGGGGGGCGACCCCCGGGTTCCGGAGGAAAAGGTTTGCAATTTTCCACAGTAAAGCGGCGGTGGATCACGCTCTCTCAGATATCCCAAGATGCCTCAAGATGGCGCCCACGATGCTCCAAGAGGCCCCAAGACCGCTCCAAGACGGCTCCAAGTGGCCAAAGAGCTCCCCCAGGAGGCCCCGACGAGGCCAACATCCTTCCAACACCTTTGGAAAATCCATGTTTTTGGCTTTCCCGCCGAGGCCTCAAGATGGCTCCAAGATGGCTTCAAGAGCGCTCCCAAGGCTCCCAAGAGCGCTTCAAGAGGGCCCCAAGAGGCGTCCAGGAGGCCCCAGGAGGCCCCAACAGGCGCCCAAGAGGCCTCCAAGAGGCTCCCAAGAGACCCCCAAGAGGCCCCAAGAAGCTCTCCGAGGCACCCAAGACGCTCTAAGAGGCGTCCGGGACCGCCAAGAGGCCCCCAAGACGCTCCAAGAAGCCTCCACTGGGGGACCCTTCCTCTGGGTGCTGCCCGCTTCCCTGATCGAGGCAATTCCTCTGGGCATCGTTTCTGGATGGGCTGGTGGGGATTCGCGAAGCGTCAACAATGTCGTTTCTGGCCACGGCGAGCCTTGGCCGCATTGTATGGCGATCCTCCAACGCGCTGGAACCTCACCATTCTGAAGTCGTGACTGGTGGCATCGGGCAGCGCCAGTGGCAGAGTTGACACCACGAACCACCTGTCGCACTCGTACCGCAGCCTGCACATGCTATCTTTGGCTTATGGCAGGACAAACTTGAGCCACAATGGCGACCTAGGTCGCATAATCTCGCGCATCGAATCCCGCGATGCACGACGCGCGGTCAATGTCGTGCCCTCGCGTCGCCCCTCCTGGAAAAAGGCGCCTCTCCAGCCCAGACCGCAACACGCGGCTATCTTTGCGTCCCTGGGGGTGACTTAGGTTACATAATGTTTATGGTCCCTCTACGGACATGTCGGACTGTCGGACTGGTCCTGGGGCCTCATAGACCGTCCCCGGCCGTCTCATGCCAGCTTGCTTACCAGGACGAGTTGTTCAAGTCAGGATGCTGGAGCACATCAGACGACCCTCAGGGGGCGTGCGTCAGAAATAACAAACACATCCTCTGCGTTTGGTCACGGTGTCCCCTCCTTTCCGAAGGAAGGAGATCGCGCCAAATCTGGGGGGGGCAAAGCGGGCCCTCTCCAACCGCCGATCTACGAATCTCAGAAAGAAAATTGAAACATAAATGTGTGCCTCCAAACTTTCTGCTATTGGTCAGAGCTGACCTTCCGGGCCACCGCCGCGTCATCGCATCGTGTCTGCATTGAAGCAGCGCTATCGTCGCGGTGCGCCCCCCGGCGCACCACCCCGTGACCGTGGCAGTACGCGAGCGCCGACGCAACCTCTGGGAGGGCGGCCCCCGCCCCTCCGCCCCTCTTCCCCTTCCTTCGAGTCCTCATCTCCCCTCAGCGCGGTCCAACCCGGCGGTCCTCTCCTCCCCTCTCTCCCATTCCTTCCAAGTCCTCCTCTCCCCCCCTCCCCCCTACTCCTCCTCTCCCCTCCCCCCCCCCCTACCACAGCAGTCCAACACAGCGGTCCCGTCCCTCCCTCCCTCCCCCGCCATTCGCCTGGCTACTCCTGCCTTCGCCCCGCCCGTGGTCTCCTCCCCTCCGTCCCTGCTCTCCCTCTTTTCCTGCCCGCTGCTGTCCCCTCATCCTCCCCCCTCCGTCTCCCCCTCCGCCTCCCTCACTCTTCCCGGCTCCCCTCCCAACCCTCTCCCCCTCCGCCCCTCCCCACCATCCCCGTCTGCATCCCGGACTCCGCAGTTGGCTCCCTCCCCCCCTCCGCCTGCAGCACGGGCCCCCGAAGAGAGCGAACCGCAGTCTTGATCTGCGGCCCGTGAGCCGCGTTTCGCGGTCTGCGATCTGCCGAGCCTCCTGCCTGGCCTCCTCTCCCGTCGCGCGGCCTGCTGCCAGACCCGTTTGCCTCATGGATGGGGCCGCGAAGCGCGCGGCTTTCACATCCGGCATGCTGCAGGCATGCAGGCCGCGTGCTGGCTGGAGAACTTGCAGCATGATCGAGGACAGCACATTGTCGTTCCACGCTGCTGCAGCAAAGTGCGGGCCCAGGCGAAGTTGCAAACGAGATAAAGAACACATGTCATGTGGCACGCCTCGCCAACGCAGGCGAGCTTCGCACATCAGTGGAGTTCACCCCGCATGGCGAGATGGTTCTTGAGTTGTGCAGGCGCTGGTGCGACCCCTCAGGGCACAGTGGGTTGCAGCAGTGCCCGCCACCAGGCATCGTGGCTGCTTCGGCCACGGTCGTCAGGGAAGTGGAAGTACCCGCAGTCCAGGCGGCTGCTGTGAATTGCAAAGCTGCTCCGGCTGTCGCGCGGCCGCTCGAGCAGCTCTGCCTGCTCCAGGCGGCGCTCGCGTCCCCGAGCGGCTCCGCTTTGCTGTCACTGCTGGGGGAACAAGAACCGGACGACTTTGACAAGCTCGTCGAAGCAGCGGGGCTCGGGGAGCCAGCTCTCCGTTGCTAACCCACGGCCTATCAGTTGAAGCAGCGCATTGCGGCTGCGAGAGCTAACAAACCGGTGTCGCACACCCGTGGAGTCTTTGGAGGAAGAGCGCATCTGGACGGAAGGCCGTGTCTTCGCGGATTGGGTACCCAGCTTCATCCGCTTCGCGTGGGCCGAGTTGCTCCGTGGCCTCCTCACCGGCGCTCCCGTCTTGAACCGCATGGCGTGCCTCGCTGCCGGCGGAGCTAGTCCGACGGCGCAGGCCGAGAAACACAGAGTCGCGTACGATTAGCTCGTGCGAAGCGCAGCCTGGGTAGCAGCCTGACGCCGCAGCGTTTGCTGCTGCCATGCGCGGCGACAAGGAGGACGCTGCAAAGAGGCAGGCCAAGGACGTCAAGCTGGCGGCCCCAGGGTCCAGCGCCAGTACCCCTCGGACGGGCGACGCAGTCCACAGCCGCTTCCGCCACGTCTCCTGGAGGTGCGGCTTGCAGAAGGGGAGACCATGCAACTTCCACCCCAGATGCCCCTTATATGCGCCAAGAGACAGGCAAGGCTGCCTCGAGAACCACCTGCGGCCGCTGGGTCTGGCGCTCATCCGGGCCCGCGCGAAGCGCCTGCTCGAGGAGGAGGCCCACGGCAAGGGCACCGCCAGGGCGGCAGGCCTCATCAGTGGCCCTGAAGACAGGCGCGACGTCGGGCGTCCCGAGCGGGGGCGCCCCCGCTCCTGCAGAGGCCGGCATCACCGAGGCTGGGGTGGGCGCCAGCGCTGCTGCCGCCCGAAACCCTGCGAGGTTCACGAACCAGCCCTGGCATGGTCTCTTTTCGCTCTGCCTGAGCTGGGGTGCAAACGGCTGGAGTACTGTGTGGGACCGGCTTTGGAACATGAGCGTGCCGTGGACTGCTCCGTGCGACGCCGAGAGCGGCCGCCTCGGCCTCTGCCGCGCGGCAGCCGCGAGGGCTCCACGCCCCGCGGGGGGTGGGGACCTCCTCTCGGCGGCACCCCCGCCGACCGCAGAGCAAAGGCATGCCTTTTTGCCTGGCTGGCAGAGGCGCACCCAACACGAGGGCCCACTGATGCACCAGTTCTGCTGTTCTCAGGCCGACGGTGCACTCGAACTCCCGACCGGCTCGCACAGTTGGCAGAGTTCGCCGCCGATGTGTGTGTGTGTGTGTGTTCCCACCTTTTGGCGGACCGAAAGCCTGCCACGTTCTCGCCGCAGGCCTGCATCGATGCTCGAGCCCCACCTCTTGAGCAGGGACCGACCTTCCCGGCATTCATATCACGACATGTTCTTAGAACCCCAAGATGTCCTGAGAACAAAAACAATGCTCTTAGAACATAAGCCCCATGTGTTAAAAGAAAACCGTCTCAGCCAGAAATGCTCTTAGAACATCTCGTGCTAGCCACAAGAGGTTCTTAGAGGCCCATAGGCGAGCTAGGACGCTTCGCCGCTGCTTGACACCTCCTCCTCCTCCTCCCTCGCCCTCCTTGAGGGGCAAAGATAGGGGGGACTGGCATAGGGGGGGATGCATCGACCTGGAATCGGCGATACATCGCCGATAGATCGGCGATGGGCCTCCGATAGTGAATCCGCACCTTCCTGGGCGATGGGGCTATCGGCACCCTATCGGCGATCAATGGGCGATTGGGGGTCGATGCATCCCCCCTACAGGGCAGTTTTTAATACATGGGATTGTTAAGAAAATCTGATTTTAATATATGCATGAACTCATCGTCGTTCTGATACTAAATCCCTGCATGTTTAATACATGATCCGCACGCGGAGCATGTATTAAAAACGGCACTGTATGCCTATCCCCCCCTATCGTTGCCCCTGACTCCTTCCCCTCGCCACGCGGAGCAGAGCATCTCAGGTTCAGATCCCGCGGTCGCCGCTCCGGCTCGTCCGCCCGTGGGCCCCACCAGGCCCACAGAGGGGGGGGGGGAGGGTCCCTGCACCGACCCTGCAGACGTGCTACAGCAGATTTTTGCGTGGGTCTCCGCCTCTGCAGAACCACCAAGCGGCGGGCGAAAAACGGAGTGAGTTTCACGTGATTTTTTGTTGAGTCTCCATTCCTGGCCGAACGAAATCCGCGCGAAATTCACTTCGAAATCGGGAACGAGATTCTCCAGGACAGTCTGTGCCCATCTCATTGTTTTCCGAACGGAATCCACTATGCGATGTTGGCGCCATGAGAAGGGTCGGGAGGGGGACAAGCTACACACGCAACAAGCCGTCTCGCTCATTCAGAGGCCTCCTAGATGGGGTCCGAATCGATGGGGTCGGACGATCGCGCCGCATCGCCAATTCATCGGCGATGCATCGGCAGTGCATCGCCGATGCATCGGCGACGTCGGCGATGCATCGGTGACGCCGGCATGGAGAGAATGTGGCTCCACATCGAGCCTCATCGCCGATGCATCACCGATGCGACGCCATCCTCCGACCCCATCTACTCCGACCCCTGTCGGAGGCCTAGATCATTCCCACCCGCCCTCCCAACACACAAGTGGCCCCCGAGTCTCAGCATGGACAGGGACCGCCATCGACAGCCATCGGAAACCACTGCAGACGCCAGCCAGGTAAGCGAAGCCCGCGAGGTGCGACGCACACTCCAGCTGCGCCACGCCCACCAGGTGCGCCACACTGGGCAAGATGCCGAACCTCCCACCGTGCCTGCCAAAAAAACAATGCAAAATGACGGCGGGTTTGTCGCGTGCGGGTGTGCGCCAACGACCGCTTCGCATTCGTTTTTGACAAGGATGGTGTGCCTGCGTGCAGCAGGCAATGTGCTGCCCCCCGCCATCCCTCGTATAATGAACTTCCTTATTTTTCTTTTAGAATGGATGGCGGGCCTGCACACAGCAGTCAATATGCCGGCACCCACGCAATGCCTTGCAAAACCAATCCAATGTGACCGCGATTCGTCCCCGCATGATCCAGATTTTGGTGCAAAGTGCATGTCTGCTTTCTGGCAATGGGTGGTTAGGGTGTTGGTATTAGGTCGGGCATGTCCTCCTACAGGCGGATTCTGGGCGGAAAAAGAAAGTCAAAGCACACTCAAACATAGTCAAAGATAACAGAACATCGCCCCCATACTATTCCAGACTATGTTTGAATCTTCCTCCTCCAGAGGGACACGCCCGACTTAATGTTGGAATTGCATACAGCAGGCGATATGCTGCCCCCTCCCCCATCCCTGTCAGAGATCAATACAAAGTGGTCGTGAGGCGTCCGCGCACGATCCAGATTTTGGTGCGAAGCGCACTTGGCATTATTTCTTGACAGGGATGGTGCGGGGGGCCTCTTGGGTGCCCTCCTGGGTCTGGGTTGGCTGCCAGTCGGGTGAAGGGTGTGTTCATTCACCGGGAACAGTGATTGGAAGAAAAAATTGGCTCGTTGCTATAGGCGCCCTGTACTGGGACCTTGCCTTGGCTACCCACCTGCAGCACGGTAGACGGTAGGTCACACTGTGGGATCGGGGGGTCACCGATAGCACCCTGATGACAATGCAAACGAGCTCCAGCTATGTTGGGCCATTGGAAGAAGGGGGAGGAGGAAGGAGGAATGAGGAAGGAGAACGGAAGGAATGAGGAAAGACAGAGGGAAGGAGGGAGGGCGGCGGAGGAGGAGGAGGAGGAGGAGGAGGAGGAGGTGGTATGTGGCCTGGAGGAGCAACGACGGGAGGGAGAGGAGAGGAGGAGGAGGAGGAGAGGAGGAGGAGAAGGAGGAGGAGGAGGAGGAGGAGGAGGAGGAGGAGGAAGAGGAGGAGGACGAGGAAGAGGAGGCCGCAAGATCAGCCCACACACCAGAGGCGGAGCCCAAAGGCCCCGGTAGACCCAATAACGGCCCCAAGAGGATCTCCTCCTCCTCCTCCTCCTCCTCCTCCTTCTCCTTCTCCTTCTCCTCCTCCTCCTCCTCCTCCCTGCTCCTCCAACTCCCTCTCCTCATCCTACTGATCGTCCTCGTCCTTCTCCTCGTGATCGTCATCGTCGTCGTCCTCCTCCTCCTCCTCCTCCTCCTGCTCCTGCTCGTCATCGTCCTCCTCGTCTTGTTTCCTCTGGTGCCCGGTCAGAACGGCGCAAGCCTCTAGGATCGAGAGATGTCCGAAGGCCTCACGCTCAGAAACGAGAACGCTCCCTTCCTGGTGGCCCCGCCGCAGGAGCGGTGCCACGAGGGTTCACTCAGAGCTTCGCGTCGTGGAACGATCACGGCGGTCGGACTCCGCGACCCTCACAGATGGATCAGGCCCGAACAGTAAGCAGATAGTCGATACCTCCAGCCGCGCATTGAATCTCACGACGCTGTCATTGTTCCACGACGTCAGACCTCGGGTGTCGGAGCACGACGCCGTGGCTCACGGGAAATTGCGGAGGCTCCCGAACGTGTCCCCCCCCCCCCCCCCGGCGAGCATGGGGCCCAAAGAGGTACACCACAAGCGTCTCTCCATCCTCCCCTCCCCCTCCGCATGTGAACGTTGTCTTATTCGGCGTTTCGACATTAGGCGGAAGGGGGGGGGAGGGGGGGGTCTGGCTCTGGACCTCACTGCTTAGTGTGAGTGTGTTGCAGCAGTGCGTCCTTCGGGGGAGACTCCACCTGCTCGAAACAGGCGCCCCCAAAACAGCCCAAATCTATTCCATGGGGGGGGAAAGGGGGTGCGAGGGCCCGCGCCGATCGGCAAAACAATGAATCAGAAAACAAGAATGACAATTTTGTTTGTGGTCCCACAAGGGGGGGGGGGGGGGGGAGAAGACGGGAGATGGAGGCACTGACAAGGGCAAATCCCTGGGCCCTGGAGAGACGGGCACGCACCCTGGAGAAATCCCGGCACGACCCACGCGAGACCTTTCCTCCCGTGCCCTCAACCCAAAAAGACCATTATCGGGTTGGGAGAGTGAGGCTGGGAGGAAACGGGGCGCGACTGTGCAACAAGCACGCTCGACATTCTGGATAGCACGGATGATCTGATCGTCTCTCCCAGCCCCATCCTCCCAACCCGATAATTGTCTTCCTGATCAACCCGACCTCCCTCGGCTACACGCAAGAGTGACCCTGGGTAAGAGTGACCTTTGATGCGCGGCTTTTTGGGGGCCGCGTGGGGACCAAACCTGGGCGCGCAAGCCACTGCTCCTCCTTCGTCTTCAGCCATCTGGGGGCCCACCTGTGCCCGCACCAGAAAGGTCACTCCGGCGAAAGGTCACTCCTACGGCCAGTCGACCTCCCAGCCGTGCGCATGCCACTGACCGGGGGCATATGCGGCGCCCAAAAAGCATCGACGGCAGACCTCGGCAGACTCTGACCCCATCCGAGGGCGCGGAGCCGGCCAGCCTGCTGGATCACGCGCGCGGCGTCGTGCTCGGAGAAGGTGCCGAACTCCGCGACGCGCTCGAAGAGCTCGCCTGACGGAGTGGGCGGCTCGCGTCGAGTCGGGCGTGTCCGCCTACCAGGGGGATTTTCGACGGAACATGAAAAAAATCAAAACCAAGACCCCCGAATGGTCAAACAATACTCCAAAAATAGTCCCCAGACTGTTTTTTTGTGTTTTAAATAAAAAAATAATAATAAAAAAAACAATATTTTTGAGTATTCCTCCTGCAGAGGGCCGGGCCCGACGTCAGGCTCGCGCGGCGGAACGACATGGGGCGGGGAGGCTCGCCGTGGCCTCGGTCGGCGGGGGCAGGCGGCAGCGCTTGCCGTGGCCGCGTTGGCACCAAGGGGCTCCTCGTGACACGGGCAGCTGGTCGGGCCTGTCCCCCCTATAGAGGGGGAATTTGGACAAAATACGCAAAAACATGCTCAGAATAGATGCCCAAGAGTTGTTTGACTATTTTTGAATTTCCCCCCTGTCAAAAAATTGCCAGGGGATTATGTTTAGAGTATTTTGGGGCATCTATTCTGAGCATGTTTTGCGCATTTTGTCCAAAATCCCCCTGTATGGGGGGACAGGCCCGACTTAATACAAGCAGTCAGAGCAGGGGAGGGGCGTCTGCCGCGCAGTGAAGGCATTGGATCAGGAATCCAGGGCTGGTGGAACACCCACTGAGGCTGGGTCATGGATATCATCGCCGCTCTCATCGGACAAAGAATCATCCAGGTTCTGAAGCCTCCCGGGCATATTCATTGACGAACACCCCCGCCGTACCCTGACGACCCGCGCTGGAAACCCCACTAGGGCCTTGTGCCCTCTTGTCTCCGTTCCTGGACTTCGTAAAAGCGTCGATCCGTCTGAGCGTGCCAGTACTGAACGCCCTACGGCAGCAACAACACGCATGCATCTGATTCACCTCAAAAGGCCCCCAATCGAGCCGAATCCTTTCGCCGCCGGGAGCACTCAAGCACCCAACCAACTCCGAGACCCGCACCCTTGAGCTTAGGGCCTCCGATTTGGAGATCGTATCACTCTGCTTGGAGGTCGAAGTGCGCCATCTTAGGAGTCTGGAGTGGGGACCCACATAACTTGTGAACGGGGAAGTGTTCGACCACACTATCGTTCTTTTCAGCAGCGCGGCCATCGGAATGTCTGCGAGCTTGCCAGGCGGCGGTGCACATAGTTCCACCAGCCCTTTAGGGCATGAGTGATTTTGAAAGGTACTTCTTCCACACCCCTTCTTCCCCTTCGGAGAAGGGTTTTTCACTGTCCCCTATGAATGTACACCCCCTCCCCCACTCGGCTGGCAGCCAATCCAGAACAATGAGGACAGGGCCCCCTCAAACCCTCCCGCCCCCTTCCCTTTCAAAAAACAACACGACACGCACTCTGCCTCCACATTTGGAGCATGTGCGGCCGCCCCGCGACCATTTTGCATTGGTATCTTACAGGGACGGCTGGGGTGCCAGCAGATCCCACCTGCCTTCCGGGCGCAGGTGGTCGACCGACTGGTTTGACACATCAGTGTCTGCTGCCTTTCCGCCTTATCTTTCCGATGGGCTTTCGAAAGCTCCAAGTAGCTTCAAAATCGACCAAGAAACCACAAAAGCCAGGCCCAAGAAGCTCCCATATCGGCCCAAGAGTGCCCCAAGTTGGCGCCACAAGGGCGCTAAGAGGCCGTTTTGAAGGCCCCAGACGGGGAGGCCTCCGGGTGGATGGCCCAAGAGAGCTCCAAGCCAGGCCCACGAGGCCTCCAAGACGGCCCCAAGAGCGCCCCAAGGTGGCCCAAAAAGGGCCTCAAGAGGCTGTTTGAGGGGCCCTGAAAGGGGGGGCTAGCCCCAAATAGGGGGGGCTGAACGTCCCCCCGCTGTGTGTCTGATCGATTGCCTCCAAGATGGCCCTCAGAGGCTCTAAACGGCTCCCACGAGGGCACCACGAGTGATGGCCCAAGAGACGACCGGATACCCCGACCACGAGGCCGCGGCGTCGGAATCCGACGAAACTCTTACAGGCAAGCGGTTGTATGCATTTGTTCGCGTGAAACAGACGGGACCCCAGAAAAACGGGACCTGGACTCCAGGAGCGTCAGAAAGGCCAGGTTTTCAACCAGCGTCGCTGGCGCCCCTGGCACGTGCAATTCTGGCGCGCCTGGCACGCTTGGGCTTCCCGTGGCGTCTGCGGCGTTCTTACGACGCGATATGCTGACATCCGGGTGTTACTCATGTGTTGGGAGGGCGGGTGGGAGTGAGCAAGACGGCTTGCGGGCGGGTGGGTAGCTCGACCCCTCCCCCTCTTCCCGCCCCTTGGACCTGGAGAGGGGGTGGGCGCGAGCAGTTAGAGCGTCCATAATGGCCTCGGCGAGGAAGCCAGACCTATGGATCTTACCAACGTTTTGGCTACACGTTGGCCTCCTCGGGGGGGGGTACTCTGATTCAGGAGCCCTCCTCCTTTGATAGATCTCCTCCAGCATGGCCCCCAGGGATCACAACGGTGACCCGAGACCGCCCCAGGAGGCGCCCAGGAGGCCACAAGAGGTCCCAAGAGGCCCCCAAGATGCCCCCAAAAGGCTCCCAAGAGACCCCCAGAACGCCCCCCAGAGACACCCAAGACGCCCCAAGAGGCCTCGGCGAGAAGGCCAACATCAATGATTTTACCAAGGTAGGTTGTTGCCATATGGTGGTCACCTGGGGGGGACTAATTTAAGGAGCCCGTCTCTTTTGATCGATCTCCTCCAAGATGGCCCCAAGATGGCCCCGAAGCTCCCAAGAGAGCCCCAAGGCGACCTCAAGAGGCGCACAGGAGGCCCCAAGAGGCCCCCAAGAGGCCCGCAAGCCTCCAAGAGACCCCCAGGAGGCTCCAAGAGGCCCCCCCAGAAACACCCACGACCTCCAAGATCTTCGAGAAAGCCCAATTCACCCGTGTTACTGAGGTTTTGGCCAACTATGTTGGCCTCCTGGGGGGAGGGCCTAATCTAGTACGGCTGGTACGTTGATCGATCTCCTCCAAGATGACCCCAAGATGGCCCCCAAGGATCCCAAAGGTGCACCGAGACGGCCCCAAGAGGTACCCAGGAGGCCCCAAGAGGACCCCCAAACGCCCACAAGATACCTCCAAGAGGCCTCCAAGAGACCCCCAAGAGGCCCCCTAAGGCCCCCCGGAGGCACTAAGGACGCCCCAAGAGGCACCCGGGACTGTCACGAGCCTCCAAAACGCCCCAAGAGGGCTCCAAGGGGCCTCCAAAACGCCTGAAGACATCCGAAGAGACTCCGAGAAGCATCAGGAAGCCTCTGCCTTTCGAATTTCCAGTTTCCAATCTGCGCAGCAGGATCCGCCATCCAGAGAAAGCGGGACCTGCAGCACAACAAGGGGGGATAGGAGACAGGGGGGGTGGAACACTGTCGGATCACACTGCTTGCCGACCTCTCAGCAGCATGCCGCGACCGAAGACATGTCGCCTGGCACTCGGATCGCGGCCTTCCTTCAGAAGGAAGGGAGGCCGCGCGGCATCATCGTTACGAGGCGGCCCCTCACCAATGGCCAAGTAACAAGTGCATGCACTGCCTGCCAAACGCGCCGCATTTCGAACACCAGGCGATGGGGATCGGGGAGCTCGGATCACCAGCCCACAGCTTGCGCGAGTGATGCGAAAGGCGTGCTACTCTGGGCCAACCCTGACATCTGTAAGTGGCCAGGGAAGCACAAGTCCGACCCGTATCCTGATGCCTCTACCTTTCTGCTCGCCCACCTCCTCCTCCTTTTCTTCCTCATCCGCCTATGCCTCCTGCTTCCTCGTCCCTCCTCCCCCTCCCCCTCTCCCTATACTCCTCCTCCTCCTCCTCCTCCTGCTCCTCCGACTCCGCTCTTATCTTCTCCCTATTTGGGTATGGCGTCTTACACCAGCCCTTTCTTCCACTGTATGATTCTCCACATCCCTGATCAGGGCATCTCGTCCAGGCATCGTTTCTGGATGGGCTGTTGGGTTTTTGTGGGTCGCGGCCGCAAGCGAAGGCGCAGGCGGCGTCAGGAGTCGTCTCGGGCTACGGGCGAAACCTAATTATCCAGCGAGCGCACTCACGGCTGCCAGAGCTGCCGCCGAGGGACGCTGAGCGGCGCCGGGGGCTGAAGGCGGGCTGCAAGAGCTGCCAGGTGTGCAAAGCTGGTGGGGTTACGCGAATCGTCTAGAATGTGTCACGTAACTTAGCTGGTCCCTCAGCAACTAAAGGTCGAACGAACACTTTCCCCAACGAGCCAGCGTCCGATCTGGTTTGCCCATGTCATGGGAAGGCTGCCCTTGAGCGCAACATGTTTCCCAGAGCCAGCTGGTGAGCACTATGATGGACGTCTGCTCTCTGGGTGTGTTGGACTGGCGCCTACGCTGTCAATTCGAGAAGCATAAACAAACTGGAATTAAAATGTTTGAATCAACAAAACAGCAGGCACCTTGCCCTCTGAGTGTGCCCGCTGCTACCACACGCCAACACTGCTTGACAACTGCTCAGCTGTACTGCGGCGGGGCTGTGGTCCATTCCTGGCAGGCCATCGCGTGGGAGGCCTGTGCTGGCGGAAGTAGGCTCTGGGGCGCTTTCCTGGCTGCTGCGCTGCAGCCCACCTTGCCTCTGGCTTGCCCTCACTAGAGCTTGTCTTGAAACTGGATGTTGCACTGCACTCTGCTTTTCAAGATCGCATGCGGCTTGCCCTCGTATCGCCTGCCATATTGTCATCAATTGGCCAACGTTGCTTTCGCTGCCCGTTCGGCTAATTTCGGCGCGATGCACCTTGCACCTTCAGTCCACAGTTGAATCGATGCCGATTCTTTGAATGCCTCTCCATGATCCATGTTCTCAGCCTTCATGACTCGCCCCTATAGATTGGGTTGGGGGGCGGACTCTCAAGGAGTGAGCTTTTGGGGCGACGAGGCCGCCTCTGCACACCACACCGCTCCGGACGAGGCCCATCCTCGACCCAGGAGCGGCGCACACGCCCGGCATGGGCCCTGGCCGGTGGCCAGGCGGGGCCCAAGCTTGGCCTGGCCGCCCGTCGCCCGGGATCCCGGGCGAGCCTGGGCCCAGGATGGGCCCTGGCCATCCTGCTCCTCCTCCTCCTCCTGCTCCTCCTCCTCCTCCTCCTCCTCCAGATCCTCCTCCTCCTCCTCCTCCTCCTCCAGCTCCTCCTCCTCCTCCTCCTCCTCCTCCTCCTCCTCCTCCTCCTGCTCCTCCTCCTCTACCCGCAGCCCCTGGCAAGGTCCATCCTGGGCCCAGGAGTAGCGGATGCGTCCTCCAGGCTGGGCCCGGGCACGCAGCCGCACACCGCTCTCCCGTCAACAGGACGAGCCTGGCCATATGATCCTCCTGGTGATCATTGGGCAATCAAGTTCGCGACTGAGGACTTCTTCCCGGACGCCACCTACCATCAGTCCTCAGCCGCTGCCATGATCCTCGACGTCGTCCTTCTCTTCCTCGTCCTATGCGCTGTCGTGATTGGCATGAGCGGCACAGCAAACAAATGCTCATGCTGCTTAGCTTGTTGACGGTCCGGGGGCCCGAGAAGGACCCCAATGGGCCGAAACCAGCGAGCGACCTCCAGACACCTTTCCCTCGTGATCACTTCTTCCTCGTGGCAAATGTTCCTCCCCGACTGTCGGCCATCAAGACCAATGTGGTCTCTCTCACGCCCTGCCGCTCCCGACTCAAGGCAACATGACGCTCGGGGGGGCGGGGGCGTTGCCCCCGGTGATGTGCTCCATTACCAGGTACAGGCTCTTGGAGTCCTCGAACACCTCCGCTTGAAGTTTACAGCCCGAGACTCTGGAGGAAAGCAGGGTGGGAGGAGACAGGACCAGAGGAAGATGACGACGCTGACGGAGAGAGAGAGAGAGAGAAGAGAGAGAGAGAGAGGGAGAGAGAGAGGGAGAGAGGGACTGATTGATCGCCGAGAGAGAGGACCCTCTGGAATGCTGCTCGGCAGAAGTGGGCGACGACACGAAGGGAGGGAGGCCTGTAGTATGCGTGCAATTCACCCCGGTCCTCTGGGCATCATTGGAAAGCTTACGGTTCCAGCACTGCAGGAATCCCCTCGTACTTATTTTCACTCTCCCTCCACATCATCCAGCCCGTCCCTCGGCGGTGGACAGAGCTCCCTTTCATAAACCACCCTTCCGTGAAAACGGCCTAGCACCGCAACCGACGGACCTGGACCCGCAAGATGACGGCCGCGACGCCCTCCCGCGGACCGACAACGGCCCATTCGCTACTCGACGCGTCGGGGTAGGAGGTCTACCAACTTCCGAGCCCCTAGCGGGTCGGACCTCGAGGGTCCTGACAAGCTGAAGAGTCCAGCTTAGCGTTAAGTCGGGCGTGTCCCCCTACAGGGGGATTTCTGACGAAAAATACAGATACTCAAAACATACTCCAACATGGTCAAAAAATACTCCAATAATAGTCCCCTGACTATTTTTTTACTACTTTTTGAATATTCCCCCTGTAGAGGGACAGGCCCGACTTAAGCGTAGCGTCGGTGGCCAAAATGCTGCTTCGGCGACGGCGCAATCTGGCCCAAGTTGGCCTAGGAATATGTCTCCTACCATCCCCAGCGAGGCTCCAACAGGGCCCCGAAGGCATCTCCTGGCCAACTTTATCGGGACCGCAAGAGGAACGTACCAACCCGGCGTGTCCCCGATTCCGTGCGCGTTGCTCTGAATGCCATGCTAAGACAGGGTTCTGTGTAAAACGGCCTCTTGGATATTTCTGAAGGGGTCCTTAGGGCTCCTGCCGATTCCTGAAAGATTCCTGAATATTCCTGCAGGATGCCGAAGGATTCCTGAGGGTGCCTGGCGGCAGTATGAAGATGATTGAAAAGTGTCAGGCAATTCCTGGGGGATTCGTGAGGATCCCTCAGAATGACTGAAGATTCCTGCTGCGGACGCCTGAAAACTTTCGAGGAACGCACCGTGATTCCTGAAGGGTTCCTGGAGAATCTGGCCGATTCCTGATGGTGTCCTGAAGGTTCCTGCAGGATGCCCTAGGGATTCCTGCGGATTCCTGCGGACCCCTGAACGATTCGCACGATTCCTGGTGATTCGCTGTTCCCCACCACAGAACAGCACATTCTCTTCAGCCCTGAGGCTGCAGATGACAAGCTCGAGGCGTCGGGCATCGCTCCGTCTGTCTGAAACCGCTGAGGCCCTTCACCGAGAGGACTTACCAGTGTACCCGAGCAAGGAATCCAACGAAAGGCCTGCATTTAGGATTAATAACTGGGCGAATCAGCCTGACAACTTCAGTACAGCCTCACCTTGCCCTCCAAGTCGAGACGTTGTGAGGGGGTTTCACTGAGTGAAGACGGTTTGTGGGAGTCGCAGGATCGAGGATGGAGGTTCGAGCAAGAATGGCGGCGTGATGTGTGTAGACTGTCCCAAAGCTGTGATGATGCTTAAAGATACCTAAGGATTCCGGGAGAACTCATGATGATTACTGTGGGTTCCTGCCGCTCGTTGAAGCAATCCTAGACAATCTGGAAGGCTTCCGGCGGATTCATGGGGCACCTGGAAGAAACGTCGGGTGTCTCAGGATTCCCCAGGATTCCTCCAGGATGCCTGTCGATTCCTGAGGACTCCTGTAAGGTCGAAGTCGCCCGTAGGAGTCGCGAGGGTTCCTGCAGGTTTGTTGCCGACTCCTGAAGTTCGTGCGGTTTCCTGCGGGGTCCTCAAGATTCCTCTGGACTCGGACTCGAGGATCCAAAATGGTTCCTGGAGGATTCCTGAGGATTCCTGCGGGGTCCCTGAAAGATTCCTGAAGGTTCCTGGGAATTCGCTGCTGCCCCCCCAAGAATTAGTGAACAAGCTTGTGTGCTAACGATGTCGTTCGGCTCCATCCTCAAATGTGTTATTTTTGGTCTGACGGGCAACGGGGGGGATAGATAATTTCATGGCATGATTAAGATTCGGATGCCACATGGGTGGATATAACCAGGGACTTGTTCGATTGATTGCGACATCGCCCCGTGAAAATCCGAAAGCCTCCCCAAACGGTCGCCGGAAAGACCCAAGAGAGCTCCAGGAGGCATACAAACGCCAACATTTGCCCTGGATCGTTGCGAACGACGAACAGGCTCTGGGAGCCACGACTCGGGGAGCTCAAAGAAAAACACCTTCGGGCAAGCCGATCAACACTAGCCAACGCTAGAAAACTAATCCAAGCGAAGCAGGGCTCAGCCCACTTCAACAGCCCAGATCTGAGCTGGCCTGAGGTGGGTTAGGGGTTAGGTGGCAGATGATTCACATAAATGTTCTACGTAGCACCCCGCAATTGTGGATAAGAGTGAGGGGGCGGGCGCCGATTGCTGTTGTAGAGTCGACGTGGGCCGGATCGGGAGAATGGCACGACGGCGCTCTCCCAAACTAATGCGAGCAAGCCCGCCGCAGGCGCCGATTTGCGTGCTCTGACAAATTCAGCGCGGGGGGATCGCTGGTGGGCCACCCGGCACGAATGCAAAAACAGCTCGCCGCAGGCGCCGTTTCGGTTGGCTTGTTCAGTGAACGTAGTTTGGGTGGCGGGTGGGTCGCGGGCTCTCCACCTCCACCTGAAGGAATTCAAAAACAGCTCGCCGCAGGCGCAGAAACTTTGACTTCTACACTGAACGCGGTTTGGGTCGCAGGTTCTCCATCTGGAACGAATGCAAAAGAAAACCCGCCGCAGGCGCCGAAATTTTGGCTTGTTCAGTGAATGTAGTTTGGGTGGCGGGTGGGTCGCGGGCTCTCCACCTCCACCTGGAAGGAATTCAAAAACAGCTCGCCACAGGCGCCAAAATTTTTGACTCGTACACTGAACGCGGTTTGGGTCGCGGGTGGGTCGCAGGTTCTCCACCTGGAGCGAATGCACAAGAAACCCACCGCAGGCGACAAAATTTTAGGTGGGTCGCGGGGTGGGTCGCGGGTGGGTCGCGGGTGGGTCGCGGTGGGTCGCGGGTGGGTTGCGGGTGGGTCGCGGGTGGGTCGCGGGGTGGGTCCCGGGTGGGTCTCGGGGTGGGTCGCGGGTGGATCGCCGATGCACAAGAAACCCGCCGCAGGCGCTGAAATTTTGGCTTGTTCATTGGGTCGTGGGTGGGTCGCGGGCTCTCCACCTCCACCTGGAAGGAATTCAATGATACCGGAGAAAAGCCCCAATCAGATGTTTGTCAAAGGCTTTAGGGCTATGGGGCTATAGGGCTATAGGGCTGCAGGGCTATAGGGTAATAAGGCTATGGGGCTATGGGGCTATAGGGCTATAAGGCTTTAGGGCAATTGGGCTATAGGGCTATAGGGGTATAGGGCTAGAAGGCTATATGGCTATAAGGGCTATAGGGCTATTGGGCTATGCGGGGCATAGGGCTATTAGGGCATTAGGGCTATAGGGCTATAAGGCTCTAGGGCTATAAGGCTATGAGGCTATTAGGGCTCTAGGGCTTTAGGGCTACAAGGCACCCCGGCACCGGTGCACCTGGGCACCTGGGCACCGGGGCACCTGGGCACCTGGGCACCCGGGCACGCCCGGGCACCAGGGCACCTGGGCACCCGGGCACCCAGGCACCCCTGGGCATCCGGGCACCCGGGCGTGCAGCGAAAATCGGCGGCAAACGTAACCTAACCATATGAATCCGCTAGGACCCCTACAGAGGCAAGCTCTGATTGGGGAAAAACAGCCCGCCGCAGGCGCCGAAAATTTTGATTTGTACACTGAACGCGGTTTGGGTCGCGGGTGGGTCGCAGGATCTCCACCTGGAACGAATGCAAAAGAAACCCGCCGCAGGCGAGAAAATTTTGGGTGGGTCGCGGGGTGGGTCGCGGGTGGGTCGCGGGTGGGTCGCGGTCGCGGGTGGGTCGCAGGTGGGTCGCGGGGTGGGTCGCGGGTGGGTCGCGGGTGGGTCGCCAGTGGGTCGCGGGTGGGTCGCCAGGGGGGTCTCGGGGTGGGTCGCGGGCGGGTCGCGGGGTGGGTCGCGGGTGGGTCGCGGGGTGCGTCGCGGGGTGCGTCGCGGGGTGCGTCGCGGGGTGGGTTGCGGGGTGGGTCGCGGGTGGGTCGCGGGTGGGTCGCGGGGTGGGTCGCGGGTGGGACGACGACAACACACAACAAACAACAACAACAACAACAACAACAACAACAACAATTACTAGCACGTGGGGACACTCCGTTCTCACCAGTGCCAGGGTTTTCATAGGAGGCGGGCAATACCCCCACTTTGTGGGGGGGCCGGTTCAAGCTCTACCAAATTTCCAAACGACTCTTCGCCACCACCCACACCCAGCTTCCCGCCCTATGACGTTCGGACACTTCACTTCGTGGCATGCGGACGACCGTGGCTACTATTCAGGGCCCCGCGGCCGACGACGACGGCGTGCGCGCGCGAAGAAAAAACGAATGTGTCCCGCATGGTATTATTTGACAGGGATGATGGCCCTGGCAGGTGCGCAACCGTTGTCGCAGAAGTTCGAAAAAGTTGCTCGCAAAAGCCCGTTTGACAGAAATGTTTAAAAAGTGTTGGGTTTCCTACGAATCCGCAAGAGCGCGCGGGATGAGATTTTGACATTTTTTTGTTGAAAAACCATTGGTTTTTTGATGTTTTTATGTTAAAATCGCTCCGAACACTAAGGTTTTGGAAGGATTTCGTCTTGCGCGCGCGAATGTCCACTTTACCTTATTTTTTGCAAGGGATTCTTGAAATTTGATTATATTAGAACAAGAAATGTCATTTTCTATTGTTTTTTGCAAGGGAAAGCGGATTACAACAAAACAACCGGATCCTGTACACACCCTCTTTTCTGAGGCTTCCTCACGAAAATGATGAAAATGTAGCTGCGGCCTAGGCGGCGCAGGGGGGGCGCGCACCAGGGGGCCCAACAATAATTATTCTTTAGAATAAATAATGTTCAACAACAACAACAACAACACCAACAACAACAACAACACCAACAACAACAACACCACCAACAACAACAACAACGAGCACAACACCAACAACAACAACAGCAGCAGCAGCAACAACAACAACAGCAACAACAACACCACCACCACCAATCACAACAACACCAACAATAACAACAACAACACAAACAACACCACCACCACCAACAACACCACCACCACCAACACCAACAACAACAACCACAACAACCACGACAACAACAACAGCAACAACAGCAACAACAGCAACAACAAACAACAAACAACAAGCAACAAACAACAAACAACAAACAACAAACAACAAACGACCACCACCACCAACAACAACAAAAGTAACAACAATAACATTAACAACAACAGTAACAACAAAAAACAAGAATCCGAATCGCGGAATTCCACTTCAGCCACGCACCCAGGGACAGTGAATGCCCGTTCGGCTCAGCACCCTCAGTCTGATTTCATCGAATCACCAAGTCCTCTTTTCAATCATCTGTAACCCGCTTACTCCTGACTGGTACTCCCGAGCGCCACCGCCAGTCCCCACTCTCTACTCTTTACCCTCAGCTTTCGACTCTACACACTAAGACTATACACTATACCTGATCATGCCGACCATGTCAGGGCTATGTCAAAGTACATCAGACTAACAGCAAACTACATAATATCTATACAAGTCCAGAGCACATCAAACAAAGGCAACAATGTAGCTACCCCTGTCTACCATATCGACGGTCGCCGTACCGCATCGCAACGCGGCTGGCACCGTAATTCGACACGGGAACAATCGAACAATCCTGGACTATTGGCATGAATGTCTTAACTCGCGGAGCTTCTGATACCAACCGTGGCGTTGCATAGCCCCCCCGCCCTATGCGTCCAAACAGGCAGCGATATCACACAAGTTCAAAGGATGGAGGAGGGGTGAGGGGGAGGGACACGAACGCAGCAGTGACAGCGAACATAACAGAAGGTGCGTGGCTGCAAATGCCCAAAATAATCTAGAGAAGACCTGATCCGTCGCGCGGACACGCGGCCCCAATTCAGGAAGACGTCAGGTGGGGAATGACGGGGCCAAGTACAGGAGTGGAGAGGGTGCGAACCGCGGGGGGAGGGCGGGGAGCCACGAGGGGCGAAAAGGGGCCCAAGGAGGCCCAGGAGCGGAGAACAAGAATGTCGAAGAGGGTGGGCTGGGAGGAAAGGGCACGGCCCTGAAGGGTTCAAGTGGGGAAGGGCGAGGCGTGCACGGGAGGAGCAGGCGGAACGAGGGCGGGGGGCCTGCAGCAGGCGGCAGATGCTGGGATGGTCCAGGGCCTTCATCAGCTCCACCTCGGCTCGGAAGTCCTCCACTGCCTCCGGACGGGTGGGCGGGGTCAGACGCATCCTCGCACTCCCGCGTGCGGGGGAGAAGAAGACGCACAGCGTTGGGGTGGGGGAGAGAACGCACGTCGATGCTGACCTGTGGCAACGGAGTGGTCCTAGTCATCGCGCACAAGAATGGGTTGCCCCGGATGGTTTAGCAACAGCCAAAGGCAGCTCGAACATATCCAACCAGCTGGCTCGATTCCACATCGTGGAAACTGCGGGATACAAACTTATATGAGAATCGACTTTTCAAACGATGCCGTCACCAGGAGGCAGGAGAGGGAGACAGGAAGGACGTGTAACGGACAGTTGCAAATGTGCGATGTCAGCACACGTCAAACGAATCATGCTCGAATCAAATTCTGTATTGAACTTGTGTCGGACGAAATGGGGGTAATGAAAAGGGACAGTTCATGTACTGGTTTACCCAACGCCTCCGGGTCCTGGAGGCGCCCGTGTATAGATAGAGGCGCCCAGCGGGGGTACCGAAACCAGCGGCATGCAGCAGATTTCGTATTCTCCCCCCTTCCGGACATGCCTGTGTTTTCGTCGGTCCCGAAGACGGCAGGGGGGCTCGCGGGTATCGATATTACGCGCCGCTTGTGTACCTGCGTAGGACAAACTACTCGCCTCGACGGCATACGAACCCACTGCCATGACAGAGGCCACCTTCCCATCTGCCGTGGGGGCACGCCTCACCCCAAGTGCGCGGCACACCACTGGAGGCAAAGACATCCACTGACCTCTGGCCAAAAAGCAATCTTCGCCCCACTGCCCCGCGGAACCCCGCTCTCTGCGTCGGACGCAAGCGGGGACTACCCCACCTGCTGGTCGCACGTCGCGCCGGTCCGGTCGGCTCCATCTGCAAGCAGCCACGGCCACTGGTCCGGGGTGGAGCAAATTGAAGGGGCCCCAGGACACACAAATAAACGCACACAAACAAAAGGATTCCCCGTATTTTCCCACATCTTCCGGGTTTTTGCCTTCCCGCACAATTCCTTAATTGTCTCTGCGTTTTTTTCTCCCTCCTGACAAATCCTCGCGGAGGCGGGGCACGTCCTGGCTCCTCGATCGCCGCGCGAGTGCCCGGGAACCTGCCCAACGGCCGGGTCCTCAGAGTAGAGGGGCCACGAACCGAAGGAGCACAGGCTCTCCGAGGTCCGCGCGGACCTCTTGGATCGACCCAGCTCCTCCTCCCTGGCGCGCGGAGCGCGCCAGTGGCAGTGGCGGAGGCGCTGCCCGGGGTGCCCAGCGCAGAGCCAAGACCTCCGCGCAAGGAGCTCCCAAAGAGTTTTATATGCCGATCTCGGCCTGCCGGCGAGCGGAGGGGCACGGCGTGACGGCAGGCTCCACACCCATGCTGCGCCCTCGGGCGACGCCGCAGGCTGCCGCTTGTCCGCAGGAGGGTGCACTTCCCTCTCAGGCGCGGGGTGCCGCATCGAGATGGCCTGCGGAGCGGGAGCCTCCGAGTCGCGCTCCCCGCGGCAGGCGCCGGCGCAGAAGAGCACCGGCTTGCCGACGGCAGCGTCAGGGCCGCGGTCGGCGAGGGGCAAGACGGTGGTTTTGCCCGCCACGAGCTTCCTCAAAGCCTCATATCATGGGGGCGTTGACCTAAGGAACCCTGAATAAGGAACGAGGCCCCTATTTTCCATAAGTTGAACTTCGATCTCCTATCGAAAACATGAGGAAAACCTGAGGCAAGCTGTGAAACACTTAAGGAACGCGGAGCCCTCCCCAACGAAAAGGGTTCTTTCTGCAGGGCCCCGACTGTAGCTTCCTCTTCGGCACGCTGTGCTGGGCCCAGACGGTCCGTCACCCACCCGTTGCCACAACGTGCGCCGGCGAGAGCGTCGTTCAGCCTCGACTCGCTGCCGAACGGCGTCGGCCGGTGCCGCACGCTGGGCCGTTCGTTCACGGGGTGTCGATAAACGTGAAGAATCGTGCGCCTTTTGTTTATGCTGCTCCCATCGGACTTACGGACCACATCCCGACACACAACAACCAAGCACCCAGAAAAGTATCGAACATGCGCCTGCCCGACACGCTGACGAAGCGTCGAACGAGTTTCGCCTGCAAGGGCCCGACACGCGACAACCCTCCAGTCTCGGTGCTTCCTTGGTGCTCCAAGTTCTTTCAGCTGGCCGAATCTAAAGTAGGTTGGAAGACCTTTGGTGCACCTCTTGAGCCCGCGTTGACAATTCCAGGGCCGCTCAGGGCCCCTGTGCGGCCCCTCTCCTCCATATCCCCCCCCCACGTTTCTGGCTTTCCCGCTGCCGTCCGTCCGACACGCGTTGCAGGCTCAACCCCCGCAATGATGCCCCGTGGGAAGCGGCCGATCGACCCCTCGCCGAGGCGTCCATCTCGCGGCAACGATGGGTGAATCTCGCCCCAAGGAGCCCAACAAAAAGCGTTGAATCCCATATCTCGTGTTCCCTTCGACTTGAAGATGGACCTCTTTGATGTACAATCGGGGCGTTGACCTGAGGAACCCGAAATAAGGAACGAGGCCCCTTTTTCCCATAAGTTCAACCTCGATTTCCCATCGAAAATCTGAAGAAAACCTAGGGCAAACTGTGAAACAATGAAGGAACACGGAGCCCCTCCCCAACGAGAAGGGTTCCTTCTTCAGCGCCCCGACTGGATCTGACAAGCCCTTGGCGAGCTATACGACTCATAGATATGCGTGGCGCTGCCACGCGGACGCCGAATGCTGCACAGCAGGCACCACACAGGAGGCTCTTGTGAAGAGCTCGCTGAGACTTCCGCGGCGCCACCTGGCAAGCGAGAGGTCAGGCGCAACCCGCTCTGCTGCAGCTCCGATCTCTTAGGAGGCACTCCTGGGAGGTCTTCATCAAAACGCTTGCGGGCGATTGAGCCCGATTAGGGGGTCATAGAGCCAGATCAGGCCACGTTAAACCCAACATTCAGCCAAATTACGCCCGCGACTACGCTGGGGCAGACGGAATTAAGTCAGATGATTCATCGGGATTCAACCAGATTCGGCAAGTTTTCGACCAGGGACGTACCGGCGCCAATCCTGAAGTTAACCTTCCAGGAGTGGCATCCGATGATGTCGGAGGCTTCAGGCGCTGTAGCCAGCTGGTTGAGCTGCGTCCGCCACGAGCACGTGGCACCGCTGCAACGCACGATCACGCTCCTGCGACGGCTCCTCATCCTCCTCGGATTACCCTGGGCGCGGCTACTGGCTCAGGCATTTTACGGCGTGCATGCCGAGTATCATCGGCATGTAAAACGTACTGGTGGCCACGTTGACGATGCTGTGCGCAGATCGGATGTGCTTAATTCACGAGCAAGCTGACGCCACTGTTTTGAAGTCGCACGGCGCCAGTGTGCCTGAGCAAAGTGCCGTCATCCATGCTGCCGCCGAAAGGCAGTGGATAGCAACACAATGCTTGGGCAACATCGCCTGTTACTCGGCGTGCACGTGTTGGCCTCAGCGCCGTGCGACTTCAAACTTATGGCGTCAGCCTGCTCGTGAATTGAGCACGTCCGTTCCCCGCACAGTACAGCGTCCGCGGCCACCACTGCGTTTTGATTGCCGATGAGACTCTGCATGCAAATCGACAAAATACCAAAGCCAATATCTGCGCCAAGGGCAATCCGAGGAGGATGAGGGAGGAGCAGCAGGGATGACAGAAGGAGAAAGAACGGGGAAACGAGGCAATGAGGAATGTGGAGTCGAAGAGGACCCTGAGATCTGACGTTGCAGAACAGTTCCAACGTCGCAGAAGACCATGACCAACACCATGGACCTACTCTCGTGGCTGCATGTTTCGGGCCGGATCGACCCACGATGGCCCAGGGGCCTGGAATCACGCGAAACCGCCCGGTGCGGAACAAAATATTCAGTGTCCAGATCTCAGGGGAAGAAGGACAAGAGCCTGTGTTTGTTGGACCCCGGCAAGTTTGCGGGCAAGACTTATACCCATATCCAGTGCGTCTTGAATTTTTGTTGGAAGAAGCGCCTCAAGGCCGAGGCGCACTGGATATGGATAAAAACCTAGCCACTACGGTGGGCAAATTTATCCATATACAGTGTGCCTCGGGTTTCTGGGGAAGGGAGCCCGAAACTCCATACTGCAATGGATATGGACAGAAGTATTGCCCGCAAATTTTCCTTGCATGGACGGGGAAGCGGGGGCCTGAACCTGAAGCAAACCGCAAACAACTTGCACGTGCGGAAATTACGCAAGTCGAAAGGCATTTGCCCGCTAGCATT
>CAUYUJ010017665.1:0-75934 GCA_963575745.1 Prorocentrum cordatum | reverse complement strand
AGTAATGGTAGTGGTAGCCTCTGTGGGCGCGCTCGGGGCCTATGTGAGCAGCGTGGTGGTGCCCCTGTGGGTGCATTCGGGCCTCTGTGGACTGCGCCAAATGGCGCTCTGGAGGGGCCTCCGTGGAGGAGCGGAAGGGCACGAGTCCGTTTAGATAGCACGATGTTCCGAGGCTCTCATCGCTCTGGCAGGGCCTCCCTGGAGGGGTGGGAGAGACGCGCGACCTGGTAAATATGAAGGGGCCCTGGGACACACAAATAACTACACACAAATAACAGGATTTCCCATACATTCTGTGTTTTTGGCTTCCCCCCCACTTCCCATATTCTCCCCTATGTTCTGGGGAATCGACGATTCATAGTGTCTGTGTGTTTTCCCTTTCTGAAAATAATATGGCGTTCCAATACCCTCTTCGCTGTGGTGGGGCCTCCCTGCAAGGGTGGGAGAGGCACGAAACCATGCAAAGAGTATGGTGTTCCGATCCAATCCTCGCTGTGGCAGGGCCTCCCTGGAATGGTTGGAGGGGCACGAAGCCGTGTGAATAGTAGTGTGTTCCGATACCTTCCTCGCTCTGGCGGGGCCTCCTCGGATTGGCAGGACTGGCTCGGAACCGGGTAATTATCATACCTACCGGCGTGATCTCGCACTGCATTGTTTTGACCGACCGACCGTGCCTGGGATGTGCGCTGGATTGGGGTGCGCTGGATTGGGATGTGTGCTGAGGTGTGTGCTGGGACGTGTGCTGCATTCGTGTGTTGGGATGTGTGCAGGGCTGTGTGCCAGGATGCGTGCTGGGATGTGTGCTGCCTCCGTGGATGTGTGCTGGACTGTGCAGGGCTGGGGGCTGCCTCCGACCGTGCTGCCCCCCCGTCCACCCCCCTCCTCCCTTCCGACTGACCAACCGTGCGCCCCCCCGCCCTCTCCGCCCCGTGGCCCCCGTCTGCTTCACTAATCCGGCCGACCGGCCGTGCCCCCCCCGTCTGCCCGGCCGTGCCCTCCCGTCCCCCCTGCTCCCCTTCCCCCCGTGGCATCCCGTCTGCAAATTCCGACCGACCGACAATGCCCCTCCCCCCCTGCCCGTGGCCCCCCGCCTGCTTATTCCGACCGACCGACCGTGGCTCGAAACTGTAGCACGCCAGCGTGTCGCGGCACTCGCGCGCTTCCCCGCGTCTGCCGGGGACTGGCTCCCTCGCCATTTTTGTTTCCGCCCGAACTTGGTATGATCCTTGGCACGCCTGCCTCTTGTTAATCTTGTGTTCCGATGCTCTCCTCGCTCTGGCGGGGCCTCCCTGGAGGGGTGGAAGGGGTTCGAGACCGTGTAAATGGTACGGCGTTCCTCTGGCGGGGCCTCCATGGAAGGGCAGGAAGGTCACGACATCGTGTAAATTACTCGAACGTTCCGATATCCACCTTCTGGGGGGCCTCACTGGATGGGTGGGAGGGGCAGGAAAACGTGCCAATAGTATCGCTTTCCGATACCAACCTCGCTCTGGCGGGGCCTCCCTGGAGGGGTGGGAGGGGCACGCAACCTGGTAAATGGTATAATGTTTCGATGCCCTCTTCGCTCTGGCGGGGCCTCCCTGGAGAGGTGGGATGGGCACAAAATCGTATAAACAGTATTGTGTCCCGATACCTTCCTCGCTCTGGCGGGGCTTTCCTGGAGGGGTTGGAAGGGCACGAAGGCGTGTAAGTAGCATGGTGTTCCGATACCATCCTCGCTATGGCGGAGCCTTCTTGGAGGGACAGGATGGGCACGAAACTATGTAAATCATATTGCGGTCCGATACCATCCTCGCTCTGGCGGGGTTTCCCTGGATGGGTGGGAAGGGCACGAACATGTCCAAATCATATGGTGTTCTGATGCCTCCCTCGCTCTGGCAGGGCCCCCCTGGAGGGGCAGGAGGGGCACGACACAATGGAACTCGTATGGTCTGTGAGGGGCACGGCGGCATGTAAATCGTACAGTCGGGGCGTTGACCTAAGGAACCCTAAATAAGGAACGAGGCCCCTTTTCTGCATAAGTTACACTTCGATTTCCGATTGAAAACATAAGGAAAACCTGAGGCAAGCTGTGAAACACTTATTAAGGAACGCGGAGCCCCTCCCCAACCAAAGGGGTTCCTTCTTCAGGGCCCCGACGGTATGGTGTTCCCATACCCTCCCTCGCTCTGGCGGGGCCCCAGTGGAGGAGCGCTCCCTCCGCCTCCGCGGCCGCCCGCCGCTCCTCCGCCCGCAACCCGTGCGCTGGTGCCCCCGGGGCGCGGCCCGCCGCTCCCGCGCAGGGCGCCCCCTGCGCTCGCCGGCGCTGCCGATGGAGACGCCACCAGAAGTTGGAGATGGGGGGGGGGGTCCTCCTCCCCCTCTGCTTCTTCCTCCTCCTCCCACGCCTCCTCCTCCTCCTCCTCCTCCTCCTCCTCCTACTCCTCCTCCTCCTCCCACGCTTCCTCTCCTCCTCCTCCTTCCCTCCTCCTCCTCCTCCTCCTGCTCCTCCTTCCCTCCTCCTCCTCCTCCTCCTCCTCTCCTCCTCCTCCTCCTCCTCCTCCTCCTCCTTCGCTCCTCTCCTCCTCCTCCTCCTCCTCAGCGGGCGAGCGAGGGGTGGAGTGAGAAGCTCGAGGGCGCGCAGCATGGATTGGCGATCGCAAGCATGGATTGGCGCCCCATGGATTTGGCGTGCGGTCGCCAAATCCATGGATCGGGGGAGGTGCCCTCCCCAAAATACGGCCGGTGCCGCCTCACTCGGCGGAGAAAATCCACGACTTCCCATGGAAATAGGACCCGTCGCTAATCCACGCCCCCTTGATCCATGTTTGCGATCGCCTGAAAGAAGGAGAAGGCTTTCTCAGAAGGTGGCGGGACTTCTCAGAAGCACTCGCGCCTCCTGAGAAGTGTTCTGCGTCTTCGGGGAGGGCTTAGAAAATCCAACAGAAGGCCGGGGGACTTCCCAGCCGTCTGAGAAGGCCCGCCCCTTCTCATTTCCCCCCGGGCGCGCCGCCGAAAGCGCCCTTGGCCCAAGGTGCCCCTAGGATTCTCGGGGTGGCCCAGACGGCCTCCAGGACACCCCTCACGAGGCCCAGAGGGCCCCAGCGACCCCAGAATGGAGGGGAAAGCTGGGGGCACCTTGGGCCAGGGGCACCCTGAGCAAGACCCGAATGTGCACGCATGACCGGAGCGCATCGCTGATACTGTACGATTTTTTTCAATGCGCGCGTCGACCCTCTGGGGCCGACGCGCACACAGCAGAAGAATGCCTGGGGGCTGCGCGAAAAACGGCATGATCATAGACTCTCAGAGATGAAGGGGCCCTGGGACACACAAATGAATACACACAAATAAGAGGATTCCCAATATTTTCCTATATTTTCTGGGTTTTTGTCCTCCCCCTAAATCCCATATTTTCCCATATTTTCTGGGGAATCGACGATTAATTGTGTCTGTGTGTTTTTTCTCTCCTGAAGAGATCCGCACGGATTCCTCGGGTCGGCGCCTGACCCCCCCCCCCTCGACTGGCGAGCGAGGCGCACCAGGGGAGGCGCGAGAGGCGCCGCCAAGGGGGACCGTTGGAAACGGCCCAGAGAAACCGTGCGGAAATCTCAGGGTGATTTGCCCAGCCCACGGGTTGAGGTTCCCGACCTGCCTCGCGCACCCTGCATACCGTGGCAGCCAGGCCTGAACTGTGCCGGTGCTCCCCCGGACGCCCGCCTCGTGCCTTCGACGAGCGACGACTGCATGCCGCGGCCGGGAGGCCCAAAGTGCTTCGGCGCTCCCTGGGGGTATCCCGCCTCGTCCTCGTGTCCTTGGGGTTCGTGCTTGCGCCTCGTTTGTCCTTCGGGTCCTGCTGTCCACGGCCTCGCCCCGCAGGATGGCCTCGGTCCTGGGCTCCAGCTCGATGCTGCCCAGGATGGCGGCGGCCTCCGACTGCGGCACGTAGCACTGCAGGACCTTGCCCGAGAGCAGCGCGGCGACGGCGACCTGTGGGGCTGCGGCGCCCTCCTCGCCCTCCTGCGGCAGGAGCGTCAGCGCCAGCCCGCCCGAGACCACCCCCGCGCCGCTGCTCGAGGTGGCCTCGCCAGCGGCAGGGCTCTGCGTCGGGGCGCCGCCCCCGCGCAGCACGGAGTCCAGCCCGCGCACTTCCCCGGCTTCCGCGGCGGCGAGCAGCTCCGACACCTGTGCAGGGCGGAGATATGTCTGTGCCCACCGCCCTGGGAGCCGACGCCCTGGGACCCCAGGGGGCGGTGGATGCTATGGATGGGCGGGGGGATGCAGACCCCATATTTTCTACACATACAGTGCACAAGTATGCGTTAGCCAGCATGGAGCCCAAGCGCTGTGCTCCTAACCATCTATGTGGTGATCTCAACGTGGAACAATGTACTGCAACAGTCCGCGTGGGGCAATATACGTGGTGAGATTTGTGCGATGCAGTCTAGGTTATGCGATATACGATGCGCAATTAATTAATGTAGTGCAATCTACGTCTTACAGTATGTGCGATGCGAACTATGTGGGGCAAGATGTGGTGCAATCTGTGGCGCAATCCATGTGGTGCAACTCGCCTTGCCGAACTTGAAATTGACAATTCCACTGCATGCGCAAAAACCCCACCCACCCACCCGCAACTTGGTTTGCAAAACCCGTGCGGCGGCGATTGCGATGATTGCTTGGCGTTGGCTGGGGCATCTCTGCGGCCGCGCTAGCCCACGCATGCTCGCGCGCGAAGCGGCCAGCTAGTTTGGCGCGACCAACGCGGCCGCGGTGGCGCTGACCGCCGGGCACTTCCCAAGTCGGCGCCTGGGGCGGGCGCGGTATGATGGCAACGCCGACGATGGTAGACACGATCGACGACAGCAAGGCCAGTTATGGCGCCGATGCTGATCACGCCGACGACGATGGCGGCGTCCTGGCGTCGGTGATGAAGGTTCCCCAGAGAGTTCGACATGCTTGCGGGGCCGACGCATGAGAGTGGACCGCATGGTGCTATTTGAAACGACTCGTGCCCCCCCCCTGCACGCGTGCAAGGTGGTCCGAATGAGTTCGACATGCGGCGCGAGAGGCCCATTTGACCGAATTTCATGAAAATGATGGAACCACGCTTTCTTGAGAATTCGCAGGAGCGCGAAAACAGGCATGTTTGAAAACTGATGTCGCAAAAAAACATGTGCTTTATATGTGTTCCGGGGCACTCGATTCGGAAATCCATAATAGACCTATGGTGTTTGAAATATTTCTGCATGCGCGCGCGACGACTCGCTCGTGCGATTCTTGCGACAGCACGCGCGCAACGGCGTTCGAGCGATGTCGATATTCGCGCGCGAGAGACACGTCTGGTATAATGTTATAGAAATAACTGAAGACCCCAAGGGTTGTCCTAAGAATTCGCAAGAGCCCGAGCTCAATCTTTTTTTCCAAATCACTCGATTTTGAAATCCGACATCCAAGGTTTTTGAAAGATGTCGGCATGCGCGCGTGACAACGCGCGGGTGTGCACTTTGTCTTATTTGTTGTAAGAGATGGAAGAAAACTGTTGATTTTGATAAATGAATGCGCGCGCATAGCAGCTGTTGGAGAGGATGGGGTGGGATTCGTGCCTGCCTGGGATGGTATGTATATATATATATACATATAAACATAATATATATATATATATATATATATATATACATATATATATAAAGATCTATGGGATCAACTGTGGGGTATAATCGTGTGAAATTGCAATACGAGAAAGGGTCCCGTTAATTACAGGGCGAGGGGGTAATAGATCCTAACGCTCTTCCAGAAAAGGCAAATATGTGAACCAATACATATGGCGCGATATACGCTGTGCAATCTCATGTACAATGTATAATGTGCAACTTGTGTTGCGCGATCTACGTGGTGCAATCGATGTGGTACAACCGATGTGAACAAATACGCGTGGATACATTTATCAGATTGAGGGGCTGAACGGTCATTCACTGTCCATGGGTGCGTTGCTGCCGTGGAATTCCGCGATGCGGATTCTTGTTGTTGTTGTTGAACATTATTAATTCTAAAGAATAATTATTGTTGGGGCCCCTGGTGCGCGCCCCCCCCGCCGCGCCTAGGCCGCAGCCACATTTTCATCATTTTCGTGAGGAATTCTCAGGCAAAACGGGGTATACCAGATCCGGTTGTGTTGTTACGATCGGTTTTCCCTTGCAAAAAATAAGGCAAAGTGGACATTTCTTGTTCTAACATGACCAAGCTTCAAGAATCCCTTGCAAAAAATATGGTAAAGTGGACATTCGCGCGCGCAAGACGAAATCCTTCCAAAACCTCAGTTTTCGTAGCGATTTTAACATAAAAACATCAAAAAAACCACTGTTTTTTTCAAAAAAAAATGTCAAAATTTCATCCCGCGCGCTCTTGCGGATTTGTAGGAAACCCAACACTTTTTAATCATTTCTGTCAAGCGGGCTTTTGCGAGCAACTTTTTCACGTGCTTCGAACTTCTCCAACAACGGTTGCGCACCTGCCAGGGCCATCATCCCTGTCAAATAATACCATGCGGGACACATTCGTTTTTTCTTCGCGCGCGCACGCCGAAATCTTCAAAAACCATTGGGCTCCTTAGGAATTTTAGCACCGGGCAACATAAAATCATACGAATCGCACCGTAGGTCCTCGAAAAAACATCTGTACGAATTTTCAAAATTTCTACCCGCGCGCGCTGTCCGAATCCTAAAAAACCAATGGTTTTTCAACATTTATGTTACATGAGCTCGCGCGAGCTACTTTCGCAAGCTCTTTCAACGGCGTTCGCGCGCCTGCCAGGGGCCACAATCCCTTGCAAAACATGCGCCAGTGTAGTAGCCATGCGCCAGTGTAGTAGCCACGGTCGTCCGCAGGCCACGAAGTGAAGTGTCCGAACGTCATAGGGTGGGAAGCTGGGTGTGGGTGGTGGCGAAGAGTCGTTTGGAAATGTGGTAGAGCTTGAACCGGCCCCCCCACAAAGTGGGGGTATTGGCGGGCGTCGTATGAAAACCCTGGCACTGGTGAGAACGGAGTGTCCCCACGTGCTAGTACTTGTTGTTGTTGTGGTTGTTGTTGTTGCTGTTGTTGTTGTTGTTTCAAGGGGCCCAAGGACACACACACACACACAAATACACACAAATAACAGGACCCCCAATATTTTCAAATATTTTATGGGTTTTTGTCTCCCCCCCATTTCCCATAGTTTCCCATATTCTCTGGGGAATCGACGATTAATTGTGTCTGTCTGTTGTTGTCCCTCCTGATTGTTGTCGTCGTCGCACCCGCGACCCGCCCGGCGACCCACCCGCGACCCACCACGCGACCCACCCGCGACCCAACCGCGACCCACCCCGCGACCCGCCCGCGACCCACCCGCGACCAACCCGCGACCCATCCCGCGACCCACCCCGAGACCCCCCCCAGAGACCCACCCGCGACCCACCGGCGACCCACCCACGACCCACCCACGACCCACCCCGCGACCCACCCGCGACCCACCCGCGAACCACTCGCGACCCACCGCGACCCACCGGCGACCCACCCACTGGACTACACGATCACGACCCACCCCCCTGACCCATCCAAAATGTTCGGCGCCTGCCGCGGGTTTTCTTTTGGCATTCGTTCCAAAAACAAATACCATAAGAAAATCACAAACTAAAATCAAAACAAAGATTAAAAAGTATCGGTCAAAAAGGGCAAAACAGAAGATAAAAAAACCACAAACAGGGTAGGAGAACCTTCACCCACCCGCGACCCAAACCGCGCCCGCGACCCACTCGCGACCCACCGCGACCCACCGGCGACCCACCCACGACCCACCCCGTGACCCACCCAAAATTTTCGGCGCCTGCGGCGGGCTTCTTTTGCATTCGTTCCAGGTGGAGAACCTGCGACCCACCCGCGACCCAAACCGCGTTCAGTGCACAAATCCAAATTTTCGGCGCCTGCGGCGGGCTGTTTTTGAATTCCTTCCAGGTGGAGGTGGAGAGCCCGCGACCCACCCGCGACCCAAACTATGTTCACTGAACAAGTCAAAACTTCGGCGCCTGCGGCGAGTTCCTTTTGCATTCGCTCCAGGTGGAGAACCTGCGACCTCCACCCGCGACGCCAAACCGCAACCGCACCTGCGACCCCACCACCCGCGACCCACCCCGCGAGCCCACCCGCGACCTCCCCCGCGACCCACCCCCGCGAGCCCACCCAAAATTTTCGGCGCCTGCGGCGGGCTTCTTTTGCATTCGTTCCAGGTGGAGAACCTGCGACCCACCCGCGACCCAAACCGCGTTCAGTGCACAAATCCAAATTTTCGGCGCCTGCGGCGGGCTGTTTTTGAATTCCTTCCAGGCGGAGGTGGAGAGCCCGCGACCCACCCGCGACCCAAACTACGTTCACTGAACAAGTCAAAACTTCGGCGCCTGCAGCGAGTTCCTTTTGCAGTCGCTCCAGGTGGAGAACCTGCGACCCAAACAGCTTTCAGTGCACGCCTGCAGCGAGTTCCTTTTGCAGTCGCTCCAGGTGGAGAACCTGCGACCCAAACAGCTTTCAGTGCACAAATGAAAAGTTTCGGTGCCTGCGGCGGGCTGTTTTTGCATTCGTTCCGGGTGGCCCACCAGCGACCCCCCCGCGCTGAACTCATGCAAATCGGCGCCTGCGGCGGGCTTGCTCGCATTGGTTTGGGAAAGCGCCCTCGTGCCATTCCCCCGATCCGGCCCACGTTGACTCTACAACAGCACATTGGCGCCTGCGGCGGGGGCTGTGTCTGAACACATTCATTAACAATCCAGTTGCCTGCTGCCGCGGAGGAGGGGAGGAGGAGCAGGGCGAGGAGCAGGAGGAGGAAACCGACGACAACGACGATGAGTACGAGGACGAAGAGGAGGCCGACGACGAGGGCGAGGAGGAAAAGGAGGGGGGGACGGAGGGGGACGACGAGAAAGGAGGGAGGAGGAGGGGGAGGAGGAGGAGGAGGGGGAGGAGGAGGAGGAGGAGGAAGAGGAGGAGGAGGACGACGACGGAAAGGAGGAGGGGGGAGGATCGGGATGGGGGAGGAAGAGGAGGAGGAGGTGGTGGAGGAGGAGACGGAGGAGGAGGAGGAAAAGAAGGAAGAGGAGGAGGAGGATGTGGAGGAGGCGGACGACGACGACGACGACGACGATGAGGACGATGACGCGGACGAGGAAGAGGCGGAGGAGGAGCAGGAGCAGGAGGAGGAGGAGGGCGCCATGGACAAGGAAGGTGAGGGCCACGAGGTCCGCCGGCTCGACGCCCGCGTCCGCACCCTCACTCATATCCGCAATTGCGGGGTGCTATGATATTTATACAGATAGATGTGAAGCAAAGTAGGTGGTGCAATCGCTGTGGTGCAATCGGTGATGTGCAAATCCCACCTGCCCTTTTGGGCGTGAGCGGTTTACCGAATTTCCTCGTCCATCTTCCCATTACCCCTTCGGGGAGGAGTTTGCCCCGCCCCCATACCCCTCTCTCTGGGTTTGCAGGGAGCGCTCCGCGAGGGGTTGGAGCGTCCAAGATGGCCTCGGCGAGGAAGCCAGCATCGTTGAGTTTACTCAGGTTTGGCCACAACATGTTGGCACTAATGCACTACGGCTCCTCCGTTGATACATCTCTTCCAAGATGGCCCCAAGATGGCCTCCGAGGCCCCCAAGGGTGCCTAAAGACGGCCCCAAGAGGTGCCCAGGAGGCCCCAAGAGGACCCACCCAAGACGCTCCAAGACGCCCCCTAGAGGCGCCCAAGACGGCCCAAGAGGCCCTGGCGATAAGGCTCAAATAACTGACGCTACTCTGGGTTTTTGCCACATGCTGATCTGGGGGGGACCCTAATGTACTACGGCCCCTCCGTTGATGGATCTCCTCCAAGATGGCCCACGTGGCTCCCAAGCGTTCCCCAAGAGGGCCCCAAGAGGTGCCAAGGAGACCCCACGAGGCCCCCAAGAGGCCCCACGATACCCTGAAGAGGCTCCCAAGACACCCCAAGAAGCCCCAGGAGGCCCCCCCAGAAGCACCCAAGACGCCCCAAGAGGCCTCGGCGAGAATACCACAAACACTGGTGTCTACAAGTGTTTCGCCACAAATTGGCCTCCTGGGGGGGGGCCCTGATGTACTACGGCCCCTCTGTGGATACCTCTCCTCCAAGATGGCCCCAAGATGGCCCCAAGAGGTGCCCAGGAGGCCCCAATACACCCCAAAAGGCCCTGGCCCCCAGGCGCCCCAACAAGCCTTGGCGAGAATGCCACTGTCACTGATCTTACTAAGATGTTGGCCACAGATGGGCCTCCTGGGGGGGACCCTGATGAAGGAGCCCCTCTCCTTCGATCTCCTCCAAGATGGACCCAAGATGGCCCCCGAGGCTCCCAAGAGGTCCCCAAGACGGCCCCAAGAGGTGCCCAGGAGGCCCCAAGAGGCCCCAGCGATGCCCTCTAAGATGCCCCCCAGAGGCTCGCGCTCCTCCTCCTCGTCGTCCTCCTCCTCCTCCTCCTCCTCCTCCTCCTCCTCCTCCTCCTCTTTCTCATCCGCCTGTTCCTGCTCCATCCTCCTCCCTCCTCCTTCCTCCTCCTCCTCCTCCTCATCATCATCCTGCTCCTCCTCCGACTCTTCCTCCATCCTCCTCCTCCTCTTGGGGTACGACGTCTTACCCAGCATTTTCTCCCCTGTGTTCTCCACCACCTACCTGATCAGGGTAACTCGTCTGGGCATCGTTTCTGGATGGGCTGGTGAGATTACTTTTTCGTCGCAGCCGCAGGCGAAGGCGCACAGCGGCGTCACAAGTCGACTCGGGCAACGAGCAAGCCGAATTAAACCTAACGCGCGCACTGAGGCTGCGTGGCATCGCCGAGGGGCGCTGAGCTGCGCCGAGGGCCGAGGCTGCAAGGGCTGCCAGGGGAGCAGGGCTGGTGAGATTACGCGATGCGCTTAGAATTATGCTGTCCAATGCAAAGCCAAGCACATCCAAGCACTGCAAAGCGCGGCGGCGACGGGGCGGCGACGGGGCGGCGACGACGGCAACAGAGCTACCAGACCGACGCACAGGCCCACACAGTGGGCGGCGACGGGGCGGCGACGGCGGCCACATGGCCGCCAGACCGACGCACAGGCGGCACACACGATGGGCGGCGACGAGGTGGCGACGGGGCGACGACGGCGGCAACATAGCCGCCAGACCGACGCAAAGGCCCACGTAGTGGGCGGCGACGATGCGGCGACGGGGCGGCGACATTGCCGCCAGATCGACGCACAGGCGGCACACACGATGGGCAGCGACGAGGCCGCGACGGAGCGGCGACGGCGGCAATACACTCAGCCGACAGACCGACGCACAGGCCCACACGATGGGCGGCTACGGCGGCCACACAGCCGCCAGACCGACGCACAGGCCCAGCTCCTCATTGCAAAGAAGAAACCCCGAGCGCAAGCACTGCTTGTGGAACATGTGTACATATACGTACACAGATGTACCCATATCCAGATCCCCCGTCTGCCGAGGTCCCCAGGCGGCCCTTATGCATAGGGCCCCGCATAGACACCTCGATCTCGCGCGCCCCTAGCACGCGCGAGAACAGCCTGCGGCTGAGCGCGACGCGGCGGCGCAAGCCGTGTCTCAGCAACACAGGCAGGCCCTCCTGCGCGCACCGCCAGGCCGGCGGCGCCCCGTCGGCGCGCCCGTTGCCGAGCCGCTCGAGCACGCGCACGCCGGCGCAGGGCACGCGGAGCTTGAAGGGCCCCGTCGCGGCCAGCATGCGCGCGGCCCCGTCGGAGACGCAATACAGTTTGCGCTCGTTCTCCCTCTTCCGGACGAGCCTCTATTAGAGCAGCAAGCGTCAGGGATCTCCTGACCCGGGTCAATCCAGACCCGGGTCAGCCAGGCCTGCAGGATCCTGCAAGCTGCTGCAAGATCCTGCACCCAAACCCGGGTCAATGCGAAGGATCCTGCAGGATCCTGCAGGATCCTGCACCCAAACCCGGGTGAATGCGACCCTGGCCCTGCAGGATCCTGCACGATCGGGCGCTCTGGCTGACCCCCGTTTGCGTTGACCCCCGTCTCGAGGCTCCCGATAAACGACCGCGTGGACATAGAAGCAGTCTGAGGCCCGCGCGGATTTCGAGGAGCGGCGCCGGGACCCCCCCGGCGGCCAGCGCCTGGCGCGCTCCGCGCACCCTGGAGGGGGGGTCCGGCGCCGCTCCAAGAAAGCAGCGCAGACTTCCGAGAATTCAAATTTACTGTCGTCGTGCTACCGTCGGGGCCTTGACCTAAGAAACCCTAAATAAGGAACGAGGCCCCTGTTTTCCATAAGTTAACCTTCGATTTCCGATCGAACACCTAAGGAAGATCAAGGGCAAGCTGTGAAACACTTAAGGAACGCGGAGCCCCTCCCCAACGAAAAGGGGTCCTTCTTCAGGGCCCCGACTGTAATTCAAATTTACTGTCGTCGTGCTACCATTATAAGCGCTAAACCAGGAACGAGGGGGCCGTCCTAGCAACGGCGAGCCACGGCCACGGGTAGGCTCGACGACCTGGTCCTCGGGAACGGCCCGAAAGCCCGATTCCCTACCGAGCCCCAAGCGGCCCTTGGTGCAGCGTCCTGGCTACATGCTTCTGCAACTGTTCCTTAAGAGCATTCCACGGTAGAGGGCGCTAGCGGAGCCATCGAAGAAAAAACACGCCAGGGTGCACACGGCCCTGCTACCAACCCCTGTCCCGCCTGTGAGCGTTCAAGAGAATCCCCAGGCACACCTGGGAATGTACGCTTTCGCTCGGCAGGGTGCACATGGCGCTAGTGGAGCCATCGAAGAAAGCACGCCAGGGTGCACACGGCCCTGCTAATTACCAACCCTGTCCCGCCTGTGAGCGTTCCAGAGAATCCCCAGGCACGCCTGGGAATGTACGCTCTCGCTCGCCGACCTCCCGCTCCTCCGCCCGCCTCCTCGGCTCTTGCTGCTGCTGCTGCTGCTCGAGTGCTTCGCTGGGGTACAGTCGGGGCGTTGACCTAAGGAACCCTAAATAAGGAACGAGGCCCCTTTTTCCCATAAGTTAAACTTCAATTTCCCATGGAAAACCTCAGGATAACCTCAGACAAACTGTGAAACCATCAAGGAGCACCGAGCCCCTCCCCAACGAGGAAGGTTCCTTCTTCAGCGCCCCGACTGCAGTCTCTTCCTCGAGCCTCGGCCCGAGGGCCGCGTCCAGGCCGAAGAACTCCGCGGCCAGCAGCCAGCCCGCGTCGTCGGCCGGCACCCGCTCGTACTCCCCCGCGGCCAGCACGGCCGCGGGCGGTACCCGCTGCCGGCCGCTCGGGGCCCCCGCGGCCTCCCATGGGGAAACCAAAAGGCATACTGTTGTCGGGAGCGGCCAAGAGGGGGGTGTCCAAGAGGGGGGGTGCAAATCATGACCGGCGGCATGTGCGCGGCCCAGCGGGGGGGCCAGGGACGTAATGAAACAAGAAGAAGCGCCATGAGATCTGGGGAAATATCATGGCCCGCGCCATGATATCCACCCCCCCTAGTCATCACCCCCCTCTTTGCCGCCCCCGATGTTGGGGCGTTGACCTAAGGAACGATAATTAAGGGACGAGGCCCCTTGTTCCCATAAATTAAATTTCGATTCCCCATCGAGAACCAGACCAGAGGAACACCTGAGGTAGACTGCGCAACACCTGCGGAACACGGAGCCCCTCCCAAACGAAAAAAGGTTCCTTCCTCAGTGCCCCGACTGTACCCATACCGCTACTCCCCGGACCTCTCCCGGGGCGCGCTCTGATCAGAACGTCGAGGCGAACCCAGCGCTGGCGTCGAGGGCGGCCCGGGAGGCCCACGAAGGGGACCACGGAGGAAAGGTAGCGGCATGGGTACCCTGACCTTCTATAGGAGGGCTAAAAAATAGCACCCGACTTAAAAACCTATCCCAAAGCTATTCTAGGTCTTGGTTTCAGGCTGTCTCGCTCAGCTTTTTAGGCTTTTAGGTCTCAAGTGCTCAAAAATAGCTCTCAGGAGGAAGCTCAGGGTGCTCTTCTCCTCCTCTGCGCCTCCGCCTGCGCGCCGCCGCCCGCCGCGCCCGCGCCGCCTGCCGCGCCCCCGCCACCGACGGCCTCGGCCTCGACGCCTGCCGCGCCCGCCTCGGCCGCCGCGCCGGCGCCCTCCCCGCCGAGGGCCCCCTCGCCCGCCGCCCTCCGGCGCCGCCCGGCCTGCCTCTCCGCCGGCGCCGCCGGCGCCGTCCGCTCGAGCGCGGCGGCGAAGAAGCCGCCGCTGTTGGCCCGGTGGGGCAGGAAGCGGCGGCAGTGGCCGCACTGCCTCGCCCAGGACGCGGCGTCCTCGGAGCATCTCGTTCCGATCTCGGCTCCGACTCCCACTGGGGTGGCCTCGGCCCCACGGGCCGACTGGCACGATCTCGGGGGTGCACAGGCCCCCCGCTCCCCTACCCGGATGGGATGGGTGGGGGAACGATGGCGACGGCGACGGCGACGCCAACGAGGACGACGGCGATGACGACACCGACGGAAGACGACGACGATGTCGACGATGACGACAACGACGGCGACGAACCACCCCAAAACCCACAGGGGCAGGGGGGTGCAGCCAGCACCCACCACCACGCCACGCCCGCAGAGCCGCGACTGACAGGGGGGGGGGAGCTGCGTTCCCTCCAGCGGGGGTAGGGGGGGGGGGGGGGGGGGGGGGGGGCGACTCCTCCTCCTCCTCCTCCTCCTCCTCCTCCTCCTCCTCCTCCTCCTCCTCCTCCTCCTCCTCCTCCTCCTCCCCCTCTTGCTCCTGCTCCTCCCCCTCCTGGGGAGGGGGGGGGCCCTGGGACCACGCATGACTGCTCCTTCGGGGTCTTCGCGGGGCCTGCCCCCACCGAACTGGGAGGGTGGGCCGGTGGGGGGCCGAGAAGGCATGGCCCGGGTGGGGTGCGCAGGGCCTGACCGTCCCAGCATTCCTATAGGCCTACAAGCCAGTTTCTATTACATAGGATTGTTTCAAACATATGGGATGTTTAATCCATGACTAATTTATGAATCCATTCATGCTTGAACTCATCGCTGTTTTTAATACTAGACCCCTGCATCTTTAATACATGATCCGCACGCGGAGCATGTATTAAAAACGGCACTGTACCACGAAGTGTTCTCAGAACCCCAAAATATTCCAATAACGAAAACAGGGTTCTTAGAACATAGAACATGCCATTGGAACAAGGTACCAGCAGTGTTCCAAGAGCGGAACCCGACGTGTCAAAACAAGGCGGTCTCAGCCAGCAGTCCACAATAACATATTCTCAGAACGCTCTGTTTGGTGGGCCTCCAGGCGAGCCAGGACGCTTCGCCACTGCTCGAATGGGGATGGGGGCAGGTTGGGGGGAACGAAACATGGCATAAACATAAACACTCGGAGGTCCGCGCGGATGTCTCGGATCCGCGCTGGACTTCCCCCTCCCTTGCGCGCGGAGCGCTCCAACGGCGGCACTCGAAGCGCCGCCAAGAGGCTCCAGCGCGGATCCGAGCACTCCGCGCGGAACTCCGAGTTTCTATGTTTACGTCATGTCTCGTTCCGTTCCCCGAAGGTTCGACGGTGCTCATCCTCGGAGCCCGGCTCGGGGGGGAACAGCGACGCGCGCAGCCTGCGCTGCAGCTCCCTCGGGACCTCCCCGTGCCGCTCCCAGAGCAGCCCGGCGTCGTCGGGGTGCGGCACCGCCCACGCCGCGAGCCCGGGAGCGCCGCACAGGCCCTCCAGGGGGGGCAGCGGGACCAGCGACACGGACCCCGCGCACCGGGCCAGGGCCGCCGCCACCACCGCCTCGTCCTCCAGAGGGTTGAAGCTGCACGTGCTGTAGACCAGCCGGCCGCCCACCTGGAGCAGGTCCAGGCCTCGGCACAGGAGGGTGTACTGCTTGTGGTGCAGCCCCAGAGCCTCCTTGGCGGGGATGGGCGGAACCCCCGTTAGGCAGGCGTGGCTTAGTGAAGACGACCTCGGGCCCAGACCTGGCGGGCGCAGGCCTGGAAAAGGACGGCCGCGGCGCCCTCTCGAGAACCGAAAACGGGCAATCCACTGATCACCGTGTCAGGGTGGGGGTTCTGTCCACCCTGGATCCTTGGGCGACCACTTGCCCCACAGGGTGGGGCACTTGCGGATGGTGCCGTCCCCCGAGCACGGCACGTCGCAGAGCACCCGATCGAAGAGCAACGGCCGCCCGTCCTCGGCCGTGAGGTTCGGGAAGTACTGCCCGTCCAGCTGCGTGACGACCACGCACGGGGAGCCGAGGCGCTGCACCGAGTGCTTCAGGACGTCCGCGCGCTTGGGCACTATCCGCAGGGGAGCGAAGAGCGACACAAACATACGAGCTCGGAGGTCCCCGCGGAGTGCTCGGCTCCGCGCTCGACCCCCCTCCCTGGCGCGCGGAGCGCGCCAGGGGCGGCGCCAGAGGCGCCGCCAGGGGGGTCCAGCGGCGAATCCGCGCCGCCCCTGGCGCGCTCCGCCCCTGGCGGCGCCTCCGGCGCAGTCCCTGGCGCGCTCGGCGTGCCAAAGGGGGGGGGGGGCCCAGCGCGGACCCGAGCACTCCGCGCGGACCTCCGAATCTTTATGTCTGTGTCGGTCTCCGTTCCCCTATCTCTCGTTGGCGACGATGACGCCGGCCGGTGGGTCTCGCTCGCCGGCGTCCTCCCAGTGGAGCATCTCCAGCATCTGGGACGTCTTGGAGCCGGGCGCGGCGCAGAGGTCCAGCACGGAGTGCCAGGGACGGACCTGGATCAACCAAAGCACAGCATACAGTGGGGGCCTGACCACAAGAAACCTTCCACAAGAAACCCCACCCTGAGACCCCAGGACGTCCATCGATTTTTGGTGTGGGAACGTCACGCTTGCCATGGCAAAAACCATCGAAACCCAAGAAACCCAGGGCACCCTGGAGGTAAGAAGGGTGTTTCTTGGCATGGGTCTCCACTGTAGGCATAATCTTTTGGAGTTCCGCGCGGATTTCTTGGATCTGCGCTGGGCCCCCCTTCCTGGCGCGCGGCGAGCCAGGGGTGGTGCCCGAGGCGCCGCCAGTGGAGCCCGGCGCGGATCCAAGAACCTCCGCACGAGCGCCGAACACTTGTGTGTATACATGCTTACGTTGTTCGAGATTTGGCCTGCACGAGACGTGAGAGGCCAACAACGAAGCCGCATGTGGGAGGTTCCGTGCCGCCCCCCCTGCCAGCTTTGCGGATGCCATGACAATGGACACTCTAACGATTCTATCTTTGAGTTAAACAGATGCTTAACATGTGTCGAACATGTTCTAAAAATGTTTCAAACATGTGTTTACCATATCTAAAGCATGTTTGACATATCTTTTAGACATCTGGAAATTATTTGGCAGCATGCTTCCTCTCCACTGATCGACTTCCACAATGCCAGCTGGAACGGTGCCAACCTTTGCGGGGGGGCGCCACTCCCTCGAGGAAGCGCCACTGCCTCGAGGGAGCGGGGGACCCCGAGACCGAGAGCACCCCATAGAGCCTTCTGCAACGACACCGGGCGTCCAGAGCCCTCGTCGAGCCTGGATCCTGGAACCCCGATCTCCGGGAGGAACCGGCGACCCCACCAGTTGTGACACATTGCAGGGCAGGTTTTAATACATGGGATGTTTTAAACATATGGGACCTGAATACATGATTAATGTATGGATACATGTATGCATGAACTCATCGTTGTTTTTAATACTAAACCCTGCATTTGTTATACAAGGTCCGCGCGCGGAGCATGTATTAAAACTGGCGCTACATGTTGCTGCCGCTTGCCATCCTTCGGGGACCTCCAGGCACAGGGGCGGGACCATGGACACCGCCTCTTGCCGGGTCAGCGCGCCATGGTCCTGCAGCCAGAGCAGGTAGGCCTTGAGCCTCCGGTGGGTCAGCCCCTTCCGGATCTCCCAGCTGCACAGGCTGTCCCACTGCCACGCGAGCCCGTGCGGATACCTGGAATAGTAAGGCTGCTTCATAAGCAGAAACTTTCGAAGCTCCGCGCGGATTTCTTGCATCGGCGCTGTACCCCCTCTCTGTCGCGCGCGGATCGAGCGCGGCAGGGGCGGTGTCGGAGGCGCCGCCAGGGAGGTCCCTGTGTCGAACCAAAAGATCCGCGCGGGGCTCCGAAAGCTTAGATGTTTGTGCGCGACAACTACTGGGTTGCGGTTGCCTTTGCTCCTTCCCTCCTTCCCTGCCCCGTGCATCCCTCGTAATTTGCGCCGCGCTACCCTCCCGAGGTCTGGGTCAGGGGCAGTTCGTCCGCAGGCTCACGGAGGCTTTGAAGGTTCAAAGCCGCCAGAGTGCGTTTCTCATTATTTGGGAGCCCGTGCGAGACCTGTCCCGCGGCACGCTCTGACCAAAAAATGTCCCAGAGCATCCAGCCGTGCCGACGAGGACCCTCCAGGACGAGCAGCGGCATCGGTACCCCTCCTCCTCCTCCTCCTCCTCCTCCTCCTCTCCCTCCTCCTCGCCCTCCTCCTCCTCCTCTCATCATCATCTTCCTGCGCCTCCCTCCTCCTCCTCCTCCTCCTCCTCCTCCTCAACCTCCCCCTCCTCCTCCTCCTCCTCCTCCCTCCTCCTCCTCCTCCTCCGCCTCCTCCTCCTCCTCCCCTCCTCCTCCTCCTCCTCCTCCTCCCTCCTCTCCTCCTCCTCCTCCTCCCCTCCTCCTCCTCCTCCTCCTCCTCCTCCTCCTCCTCCTCCTCCTCCTCCTGGGCACCACGCCAGCTCGCGGGGCGCGTACGCGCGCTGCTCGCCCTCGGCCTCGCGCAGCCGGCGCAGCTGCGCCAGCAGCGCCGGCGCGGCGTGCGCGCCGCGGTTCACGCGCACGGCGGCCGGCAGGCCGCACCGCAGCGCGGCGAGGAGCTGCGGCCACTCGGCCTCGGGGCAGATGCCCTGCCGGCGGTAGTAGGCCTCGAAGCGGGGGCTCTCCGCGGGCAGCGCCTCCGCCGGCACGCCCTCGGCCTCCGCCGGCACGCCCTCGCCCGCGGGGGCGTCGCGCTCCGCGGCGCCCTCGGGCGGCGCCCTCGCGCCCTGGGGCTTCACGGTGCGGCGGCGCAGCCGCTTCTGAGGCATCCGAAGGAGGCGGTGCGCGGCGCCGCGCGCCGCGCTGCGCCTGGGCCCGGGGTGCCCACGGAGGAGGGCAGGGGTGCCTCGCAGGATGCGGCCGTTCGCGGGGGGAGGAGGTGGGAGCCGCGCGTATAAACACTCGAAGGTGTGTGTGTGTGTGAATATGTGTGTGTGTGTGTGCGTGTGTGTGTGTGTGTGTGTGTGTGCGTGCGTGCGTGCGTGCGTGCGTGCGTGCGTGCGTGCGTGCGTGCGTGCGTGCGTGCGTGCGTGCGTGCGTGCGTGCGTGCGTGCGTGCGTGCGTGCGTGCGTGCGTGCGTGCGTGCGTGCGTGTTTGTGTGTGTGAGTGTGTGTGTGTGCGTGCGTGCGTGCGTGCGTGCGTGCGTGCGTGCGTGTGTGTGTGCGCGTGTGTGTGTGTGTTCCTCGATCTCGGCCTCTGGGCTCCGGGCCCTGGGGCAATCAGACACCCCTGGCACGTGCGCGGCCCGGGGCTCTCCACACACACCGATGTGGTGCGCCGACAGAGCCCTGCGCGCCGCCGCGCTGGTCCCCCGGCAGGCTGTGCTGTCCGGCGGGGGCGGGGGGCGAGGAGGGGAGAAGCCATGTGCCATGGGGCTTCGCAGAAACGCCACAGGACAGCGTATGGTGCATGACTTTCCGCCACAGCCCGAAGTAGATCCCCCCCCAGACAGGCAACAAAAGGTCCAAAATCGAGACCCCCCCACAATTGTGTTTGACGAAGCCCGTTAGACCCCCCCCCAGAAGCAGACCCCCCCCATTGTTATGAGATCCGGAGTGTGTAGACTATTTTTGTTTGTCGCCAGTTGCCCCTAAACGGTGGACAGACATGCCAGAGTATGGTGAACGTACTCCTGGCCTCAAAGAGGGCGAATCCTCTGCCACGCGTCCAGTGAGAAAAGCACATGTTTTTTGCCACGAGGGGGGGTGCGCTCGCGGTCGCCGCGCCCACTCCGGCACCCCCAACACGTTTCATGAACCAGAGGCGGAGGTTTCCAACGACGGCCCTGGGCTGGGAGTTGAGCCTGCGGTCGCGGCGCCAAGTTCGACACACACTCCAGGGCTGAACCTAAACGGTGTTTATCGTTTTCGTTTTGTTATCGTTCTCCCTCGTTTTGTCTCCCATCCGCCTTTCACGCACAACGAAGTCGAAACGAACACGGCCCACGAACTAGCCAAAACACCGCCTAGGTCCGGCCCTGACACACTCCTTGGCAATGGGGGGGCCGTGGCCGTGGCCGCAGTGTGGGGAGGCGCGTGCGGCCGCCGTGCCAGCACGCCCCCAGATTTGTCGTACCCCCCCCTTCCCTATCCCCCCCCTTCCCTTCGGCCCGACACGCCCCTCACACGATCGCGCCCCACAGGGAGCCCCCAACTCTGGCCACAGTGGGGGGTCGCGCACGCGGGGCCGTGCCCAACTCGGCCCGCCCCGCTGTCCGAACATAAGGAGATGCGGGGACCCGCGCGGACACGCTGTCGAACAGCTCGGCGTGACGCTTGCGGGTTTAGCGCGATTTTCGCGCTCTCGCCACGATCTGAGATCCGGGACACTTCCTGATTCCGGCCTCACGTTTTCGCGACGGACACTACGATGATGAACGATCCATTGTCCAACTACCGGTACTGCTACTCTCCGGACCTCTCCTCGGGTGCGTTCTGACCAGGATTTCGAAGCGAATCCAGCGGTGGCGACAGGGGCCTCCCAGGAGGCCCAAAAACGGGAAAACGGACGAGGGGGTATAGATATGGATACATTTCCCTCCTCCGAGCGGGGGGCCTCACACGCGGGGCCGCGCCCAGCTCGGTACGCCCACCGCACGCTTCGGAGCCTGTCTCTTCTAGACCCCAGCAAGTTGATTTGCGTGGATGGAAGGGGGGCCTGAACCTGAAGCAGGCCCCAAACGACTTGCACGTGCGGAAAACCTGCCAGTCGGAAGGCACGTGCACGCTAGTATTCGTCGAAGAGGGGCGAGGGGGGGGAGCGAACGCCATGCAAGTAAACTTTCCTGAATCAGCCAAAAAAACAAGCTCTCGTGTCCCAGAACCCCAGTTGCGGCCCACTGGGGGATACCTCGCCTGCGATCGCCGTGCCCGGCTGGCACACCCCTCACGCGGCCCGCGCCCCATTAGACGAGCGCGTTCCACTGCTGGCAAAGTAACTACTCGCAAATGGCCTGGATCCGCCGCGGGGGATCTACGATACATGTTTTCACCGAAACAAGCATCTGTTATTTTTCTGACGTCTCCGAGCAGGCACCTTGCGAGAGGCGGAACGCGCTCGGTGACCCATGCAGCGCCCCAGCTGCGACCCTGGCTGGGGGTTGCGCATGCGGCCGCTCCTTCTCTGAGCGGAGGGTGGGAGAAGAGGGGGCTGTGGTTAGCTCTGGCGAGTCCTCCCACGGGCGGAGCTTGGACGAACAATCGAACATATGCAAACAAAGTCTCAAACATACACCAAAATGTTAAACAAATCGTCCCAATAGCATTTGTAAATATTCTTGAATATTCCTCCTTTAGAGGGACAGGCCCGACTTAAGGCTGCGCGTGCGGTCCTCGCGCTCCTTCGGCGCACCCCTCGCGCGTTTGCAGGCCCCATGTTTTTGGGAGAAGTCCGTCTGCAGCCCCCATGAAGCATTGGGCGTCCCTTGTGGCCCTCCCCCTGGATGTCTCCCTCCCGCTCCGCGGAGTCTGCAAGAGGGCCACCACGACCACCCGCCGCATGCAGCTGCTAAGAATTAGCCTGCGATGCGATCCAATGCGTCAAGGACAACACACGTCCAAAATCGGCTGCGAATGCCTGGGGTTTGGCTAAAAGGAGGAATAACCACATAGACATGTGCCGGAGGCGCTGCTGGAGGGTCCCAGCGACGAACCGAGAGGTCCGCCGCGGAGCTCCGAAGCTTTAGATTCTGTGCGCGATGGCAACCGCCGGTTCGCGCCACTGGTGGTGACGACGCCCCTTGCAGCCCTTGCACACCCCCTTACGTTGCATCTTCGGGGGGCCTTGTCTCCCTTGTCGCGCCGCTATCTGTGACGAATCGGCGTCGGATCCTCGTCAAATCCACAACACATCGGCATCCGCATCGAACCCGCGTCGGGCACAAAACAAAAACAGCATACATGCTGAGGGCAGACCAGGCCCCCGGGAGCTGCAGCTGAACCCCCCCCCCTAGCCGAAGCGAGCGAGCCAAGGGGCACCTCAGGCTGGTAAGGCTTCGGGTTGCGCACAGCAGCCTCCCCAAATATTCCCGGCTGGCCTCAAGTGACCCCCGAAGCAGCCCAGGGCGGTCTCAACACCCCGGCGCCGCCTCCAGCGGCGTCCCTGGGGCGCGTCGCGCCTCGGGTTGACGTGTGAGGCCAGACGGGACTACCTGGGGGGGCTGTCTGAGCGCAGCCCGAAGCCTTGCCCCACCTCGGACCCCGCCCCAGCCCATCGCACAGAGCGCGGTGCAAGATGCAGGCAACTCTCTATCGGGGCACAGTGCCTGGCTCCGAGCTCCTCTGACGGGTGACCTGTCCAGCACGCTCCATACTTTCTGCAGCCGTCCGGTCGGTGAGGAAGGCCAGCTCTTCCTCGGCATTCTGAATCAGCGCCTACGTTTCCCAGCACCCTGGCGGCTGCAACTCCAGAACTTGTGAACATCGCGTGGATGCGTGATGAGAACGCCAGGCTGACATATGACGAGGCATCCAAGATCGCTGATGAGGTCAGGTTCCAAACCTGCAGCAAGCGATCGCCAAACTCACCGCCCCCTCGCATATAGGAGTTGCAAGTCTGGATATACAGCGGGCGCTACAGATCGCCATTGCTTCGCAGCATGTGTGCAATGTTCAGCCATGGAACCTGCCAGATTCTGAGATTCGGATTCTACGGAGGTCCTCCCACTCGACCTCCGTGGGACTGCTGCCGTCAACTACCAATAGTTCTGGCCAGGGCCTCCTGGGATCTGAGCGGGGCACTCCCGAGCCGGCCGTGCGACTCCACGCCGGCAGGAAGCAGCGGGCGAGCTGCTGCCCCTGCAGATGGCGACGAGACCCCGCCCCTCCCCGAGAGAGCAACGAGGCGCGGTCGCACAATCACGGTGCTCCCTCCTGGAGCGCGAACGATCGCGAGAGCTGGAGCTCCCCGGTGGCCAGCACCAGCGAGAGCACGGGAAGTACTAAAAACGCTTAGGCCCCTCGAGCTGCAGCCTGGCCCGCCCATCCCCGCCTCCCCCGAGCTGCGCCCCGACCTTCCCTCCGCGTGGCCTCCTCGGAGTCTGCGCCCTCCTCGTCCAGGCCCATGCTGGTGTTGGGCTTGCGGACGCGCTTCACTGCCACCGTGCGGCCCAGATGCTCCTCCCGCAGGCCCGTGGCGGGTGCGCCGCGGCTGAGCAGACGCTGGCCTCAACGCAAAGATGAGTTGACTAAAGCTGCAGTCAAAACTTCCCGGCAAGGAATCATAGTTGTGTTGAAGGGCCATGGCGAACCAATCTACAGATGCTACGAGTGTTCATCGTAGAGGCATGGGAACTACTGACATCAAAAAAACGTTCAAACGGAAATTACTCGAACACGGAACGCTGATTGCTTATAAACACGGCACTATGCGTATTGTGCTTGTGCTTGGATGCTGCTTTGCAAACACATTGTGCACAGTACCTTTGAGAGGTCGAGATATATGAGAAACATTGGATGTTATGACAAAACTTAAAACATCGCTGAACTCGATGTCGAAAAGACCATGGGCGGCCCCGAAACTTCCGAGAAGCGTCATGGTGGCCCCATACCTTGCCTCCCAAAAAGCCCATCGATGGGCCGGCAAGGCCTCCAGAGAGCCCCGAGGCGGTCCCAGCATGAAGATGTGCGTATATACATACATGTGTGTATGCCTCACACTTTGCAACATTAGATGCAAATCTCAAGTGGGGCGTGCCCCCCTACAGGGGGATTTTCGGCGAAAGCTAAAAAATACGCAAAAATACTCCAACATGGTCGACTCAAAAATAGTCCCCAGACTATTTTTACTATTTTTGAAATTCCTCCTGTAGAGGGACAAGCCCGACTTAAATGCTAATCCCAACCCGCACTGGCACTCGTGAGAATGCCCCGCGGCCGCGAGCAGCGGGTCCGCCAGAGCGCGGGCGCTGGCCAAGAGCCGTGCCCCGCGTGCCAGCCCTCGGTGAGCTATGATGCACGAGTGGAAACACCCGGGCTTCACGCTGCAGATCGAGCTATGATTAGGTCGGGCCTGTCCCCCTACAGGGGGATTTTCGACGGAAAAAAAAAGTACCCCAAAAATAATAAAAAATACTCCAAAAATAGTCAGGGGACAATTTTGGTGTATTTTTTTACCTTTTGGGGGGTATTTTTGGGGTACTTTTTCTTTCGTCGAAAATCCCCCTGCAGGGGGACACGCCCGACATACGCCCCGCGTCAACCCCTGGACCTCGCCCGGAGTCAACCTCGAAGCACATACAGGCGGACTTCATTGGACGGGACACGCGAGAGGGCACCAGACCCTTCCGAGGTGCCGAGGGCCACGTTGCCATGGCAAGGCAAGAAGGCATGGGTCGCCAGACACGGGACACACAGGTTCCCTTGACTTGGCAGCGTCGACCTACGAATCCGGGCCGACCGTAGGTCACAAGGAATCCGGCCGTGGCGACGAGAAGACCCTCACGGGCCCAAAAGGAACGAACACCTCCAAAAAACTCTGTCCTCGATGACAACTTTTTTTATCCTCCTCCTCCTCCTCCTCCTCCTCCTCCTCCTCCTCCTCCGCCTCCTCCTGCTCCTCCTCCTCCTGCTCCTGCTCCTCCTCCTCCTCCTCCTCCTCCTCCTCCTCCTCCTCCCCTTGGTCCTGAACAAAGCCCGCTCGACACCAGTCCCCCCCTCATACTGGGTCCACGGACTCGAAGCGGACCTCCCGAGGTCGTCCCCCCCCCCGACCCATCCCCCGTTTCTCCCCCCTCCTCTACAATCCTTGAACACGGCAAGAAACCCGCTCGAATCTTTTCCTCGACCCTCACTTCCCATCTCTCCCGCATCCCTCCCTCGCACCCCCCCCCTCCGAGATCCGACGCAGCGAACACAATGCAAGATCGGGATAAATCACGGCTGGAGCCTTGGACCTCATCTTTCTCCATTCTACTTCGGGACACATCGATCTGTGAGGGCACCGGGGCCCGAAACCGGACGACGACGCCTGGCTCCGTAAAAATGAAACGCCAGGATCTCAGGGATCCCTCCCATTCCCTCCCCTCCTCCCTTTTTTGACGCCCGAAATGAGTAGGGAAAACAAGTTTACGATGCCGAACAGCACATGTTGCCCAAACCACACATGTTGTCCAAAACCGACAGCGGCCGCTGTTGGGCAGGCGGCCATCCGTCTCAGAATGGGCAACGTCCGCGGCGATGCCGACATCGAATCCCGCTGAAGATGAACAGGAGCTGGTGTCGGTCTTCGCACCCGTTCTGTCCTTACCCACTTGGGTCCTACCGATGCCCCCGCACCCGGCCCGCCGATCCCCGGGGCGCGCGCGGAGTCCTGCGGCGTGCCCGCGCAGACCCGCTGCCTGGCCAGCCAGACGTCGCCGAAGGCGCCCTCGCCGAGGTCGCCGACCTCTGGCCACCAGCTTTGGCCGAGGTGCAGCCGGCCCAGGGCCCACGTCATGAGGATGCGCGGTGGAGATGCAAGGGCCACGGACGACATGTTGAAGCTTTTCGAACGGGTGCCTGGCCTCTGCTACGTACTCGACCATGGGCCCCTCGCTACCCATCGGCCGTGGGCGAGGAGGTTAGAGGAGGAGGAGGAAGAGGAGGAGGGTGAGGGGGAGGAGGAGGAGGAGGAGGTGGAGGGAGGAGGAGGAGGAGGAGGAGGAAAGGGTGAGGAGGACGGAGGGAGGGAGGAGGAGGAAGAGTGAGGGGGAGAGGAGAGGAAGGAGGAGGAGGAGAGGAGGAGGAGGAGGAGGATGAGGATGAGGAGGGAGGAGGAGGAGGAGGAGGAGGGTCTTCTGACGGTCTTCGGCGGTCTTTGGCGGTTTCCGGCGGTCTTCAGCGCGAGAGTTGGGCGGTTGCACTGCGTTCCACAAGGGGTCCATGGTCGAACACCTGACCCCTGGTCCCTGGAGGGTTTCTCCGAAGGGCTTTGGCGACCCCTCCTCCTCCTCCTCCTCCTCCTCCTCCTCCTCCTCCTCCTCTTCTTCCTCGGGTCGCCTACGGCCCCGGGGGGAAACCGTGCACTGGGCTCCGGGCAGACCGTGCTGGGCCCTGGGGGCGTGCAAAAGACGGCTCGGCAAGATGAGAAGCCGGTCCCGAAGGAAGGGGCGAGGACTTCTGGGGGCCAAGCTGTGAAGAAATCGCGACGTCGGGGCCCCCTCGCCGACAGGGTCCGACGGCGCCGTGGCTGGGCGAGGAGAGGGAGGTGGAGGGAGGAGGAGGAGGAGGAGGAGGAGGAGGAGGAGGAGGAGGAGGAGGAGGAGGAGAAGGAGGAGGAGGAGGAGGGAGGAGGAGGAGGAGGAGAGAGGGAGGAGGAGGAGGAGGAGAGGAGGAGGAGGAGGAGGAGGAGGAGGAGGAGGCGGGAGGAGGAGGAGGAGGAGGAGGAGGAGGAGGGACAATTACAACTGAAGCAGCACTGCCCTCCACGATTCCAAGGCGTTCTCCTCGTTAGAGGCCGAGCACACTCCTGCGCAGAGCTGCGAGCGCCTGCTGGGCATCTGCGGGCACCATCTGCCTGGCACAGGCTCGGGAAGTAGAGGGAAGGCATTAGTGATACTTCCATGATTCATGATGCTTTCCATCGCTCGGACGCCCATTCCGCGTGCATGTTTCGGATGCGTTTTTTTGGTTGGCAAGATGGTCCAGGATGCTGCTCGATGGTCCACGCTGAGAAAAAATGCACACGTCCGAGTGATGCCCCGCATGGCCCCGCCCAGCAAATCTGGAACAGCGGGGAGGGCTGGAATCGTCGGGATCCCAATGCTTTTGCCACATGTTTGTTCGTTTGGTTCCATATGGCTTTGACGCAGTTTTCCTTCACATCAACAGCAACGACGAGCGACCCCGACCTCATTGACTGCATACCACCACCATAGCAGGGCAGAGCCGCAGCCTGAGCCGGAGTAGCGAATGGCGGCCGTCAACCTGCAGAGGGTGGCATTACTGGGACGGTCGACTTCGCAATGCGGGTCAACGATCACGCTGACTCTTGGCCGCCTTGTCTGTCCCGCCAAGACCGTGAGTAGGCGGTTGGGCATCGATATCTGCAGCTCCAGACTACAGCAGAGGTCCGTCCACAAGAAACCTTCAACAAGAAACCCAATCTTGAGACACCAGGACGTCCTTTCATGTTTGGTGTGGGAACGTTACGCTTTCCATGGCAAAACCATCGAGCACTACGAAACCCAGGGCACCCTGGGGGCCAGGAGGGTGTTTCTTGGCATGGGCCTCGACTGTATTTCCCAACCAGCCTGAGTTGAATTGGATCCTTGCTTTGACTCCGCAGAGCCGCGCCCCACCTCCTCCTCACATGCTTCCCGTCCTTCCCCTGTCCTGCGCACGTCCGTGCCGGCAAAGCTCTCACACGCTTCGTGTCGCCATAGGGAGCTCAAACGAATGCTCAACAGTCAGGGTCCGCGTGGCGTCGCCGCCTCACTTCGGAACTTACCTCATGCGCGTTGCGGCCCCATGGGGAGCTCCAACTAAGGCCCATCTGCCAGGGTCTGTATGACGTCGGCACCTGATTTCAGCACACTCCCCACATGCTTCGTGGTGCTGTAGGGAGCTCAAACGAAGGCCCAACTGAAAGCGTCCGCATGGCGTCGCCGCCTCATGTCGGTACATCCCTCACACGTGTCGGGGCCCCATACGGGGATCCAACGAAGGCCCAAGTGCCAGGGTCCGCATGGCGTCGCCGCTTCATTTCGGCACACCCCTCACGCGTGTCGATGTTCCATCATCAGTTCCAACTGCTGCCCAACTGTCGGGCTCCGCATGACGTCGCCGCCTCAATTCGTCACGCCTCTGATACGCTTCGTGGCTCCATAGGGGCCTCCAAGTACAGCCCAAATGCCAGGGTCTGCATGGCGTCGCCGCCTCGTTTCGGCACACCCCTCACACCTTCCGTGGCCCCATGCGGAGCTCCAACTGAGGCCCACGTGCCAGGGTCCGCATGGAGCAGCCGCCTATGTCGGCACACTTCTCACGCCATTCGTGGACCCATCTGGAGCTCCGCCGGACGCCGCAGTTGATTGCAGGGATCGCATGGCGCTCCCGCTCCCCATTGGCACGCCCCTCGCGCGCCCCTCGGCGGCGGTGCTCGCATGGCGCCGCCCCGCCAAGACCTGCGCGCCAATCCATCCCTCCGCTCGCCCCCCTCGAGCTTCTCGCTGACCTCGCGGCGCTCGCAACTTCACATGGTTGGTTTTTGTTGGGGGGGGTGGCCCAGAGGGTCGAAACATGGGCACATCATCCTTATGTGCCAGCAGAGGCTGCAGCCCGAGCTGCCTCCTCCTTAGCCCGCCTTCACCAGGACAAAGATCGTTGTCGCGGCGCCGGCGGTCGCGCGGCGCGGTCGCAGCCCTGGCGAGGGTCGCCGCAAGAGGGGGACGGAGCACAAGAGAACGGGAAGGGAGAGAAGGGCGGCTGCACTGGGGGACGGAGAGGTGGGCCGCGCATTCAGGCTGGAAAGGTACAGGAGGAGCTCGACCACAGGAAACCTTCCACAAGAAACCCGACCCTGAGACCCCAGGACGTCCATGGATTTTTCATGTGGAAGCGTATGGCCCTCCACGGCAAATCCACCGAAACCCAACAAAAAAAACAGGGCACCCTGGAGGCAACCAGGCTGTTTCTCGGCATGGGTTTCCACCGTATTCGAGTGCCATGCTGCGGCCAAGAAGCCTACACACAATTGCGTAGATATGAGACACGATGTTCAAAGCGGACCCCCCCAATCCATGTGACTGCGGGGTCCATGAACGTCTGCAAGCGATGCGTCCTGCGTTCGAGCAGCTAATGGGAACTCGAGTGCTGAAGCCGCAGAACATGCGAGGATGTCTTGGGCAAGCCTCGCACTTCGAAGAGGAGACGTCCTTCATTCGTGCGACTGTTGGCGGCTGAAAGCTTTGGGATAGAACGCGCTCGATGATCCCGCACGATGAGATATGTATAAAATGGTCCATTCTATACACACGCGTCAACATTGCAAGTCTTCAGCTGCACGGTCATGGCACTCGAAGGCGATGTTAATGGTTTGAAGAGGCCCCGCCCTCCATCGGTGTAGTTGTTGGGATAAAGCTGTCGTTCGGTCTCGTGCAGAGCCAGCGTCCACCGAACGATAACCAGCTTTGGAAAACTCTCACAGCCCATGAGGGACAGCAGGTCTCTGCCCCCCGTCGCGGACACCCCGCTATCCTCCACCCTCCTCCGCCTATTACCCCTCTGCCTGTACCTCCTCCCCCCCTCCTCCTCCTCCTCCTCCTCCTCCTCCTCTTCCTCCTCCTCCTCCTCCTCCTCCTCCTCCTCCTCCTCCTCCTCCTCCTCCTACTCCCCCTACTGCACCGCGTTTCCTCCCCCGACACGCCTCCGTTGCCCCCCCTGCTCCACTGACCGAAGTACGCATCGATTGCAGTGCGTGCCACCCGCGCGGCGACCTTGCTGTAGAAATCTGTCACGCGGCCGGTCTCGTCCTTCAGGAATCTGTAGGGCAGCCTGTTTTACTCAAGCAGCCCTGTCTTTCCTGATTCCAGCGCTCTTCATCTAACGCGGGCTCGGCAAACGGGACCGCCAGTGGACGTCCTCGACTGGCGATTCACGCAACGATGTGGGAGGAATACTCTGAAATCCACAGTGCCAGCAGCTCCAGCTGGACTGAAGCCCGCGGAGGAGCTAGTCAAGATTGTGCTGGGCCCGAGCGCGAGAACGATCACACAAACCTCAAGACACACACACACACACCAACAAGCAGAATCATACGCATATAGTTGCACACAGGCGCGTAAACGTGCACATGAAGCACTCGCACAGGCAAGCGGACAGACAGTGAGGGGGCCACTAACGGCGACAGCGGGGCCACGAAGGGCATGCACATGGGGTCACAACGGGCGCGAACGAGCGGGGGCCACGAAAAGGCATACGCATGTTGGGCCGCGGATGGCAAGGACGGGGCCACTGAGGGCAGCAACGGGGCCGTGAAGGGCAGCGAGGGGGCCACGAAGGGCCACAGCGGGGCCACGAAGGGCATGCATATGGGGCCACCACGGGCGCGCACGAGCAGGGGCCACGAAGGGCATACATAACCTCATGCCCGTGAGAATAAACACTAGGGGATAATAAAGTTCGGGGTTCAGGGAGAGATAATAAAAGTAGCCCAGCAGACCTCAGCATAATCTCGAAGTAAGAGATGATCAAGAGGAGACCAAGCCGAGCACGTTTTGAGACATCCTTGGCGTTTAGTTTTCATAGAAATATACTCAACAATGGCTTATCTCGCTGGAATGGAGGAAGCTATATTTAAAAAATAAAAATAAAAATAATAAAGAATAAAATAAAAGAAATGATAGGAGGAGGAGAAGGACGAAGAGAAGAACAAATCTCGAGTTTCAAATCTATTAGATTCTATTTACAAGCGCTTTATGAACATTGTTTTTTGTAAGTGCTCGTGTAGGGTAGCTCATGTGCCTCAATTTCCATCGATAATCAACCCCAGAGATAAAAAAGTTCAGGCGAGCGTGGGGACAGAGAGAAATATAAAAGAAGAAGAATACAGTAGAAGAATAATAAGAAAGAAGAAGAAGAGGAGAATAAGAAGAGGACGAAGAAAGGAAAAATCCAAAGTTCCAAATCTATCAATTTTAATTTACAAGCGCTTTATGAAAATTGTTTTTTTTAAGTGCTCGTGTAGGGTAGCTCATGTGCTTCATTTTCCATGGAGAATCAACCCCAAGGATAAAAAAGTTCAGGCGAGCGTGAGGACACATAGAAATATAAAAGAAGAAGAGGAAAGTAGAATAATAATAAGAAGAGAATAATAAGAGAAGAAGAAAAAGAGAAGAAGAACGGAAAAATGGAAAGTTCCAAATCTATCAAGTTTAATTCACAAACGCTTTATGAACATTGATTTTTAAAAGTGCTCATGTAGGGTAGCTCATGTGCTCCCCTTTCCATGGATAATCAACCCCAGAGATAAAAAAGTTCAGGCGCGCGCGGGGATAGCAACATCGCTTGATGTTGCTATCTCAACATAGCGTTTCGAGGTGATAATGAAGTTCGGCCTCAGCGCTCGCCGCCCAATTTGAATTTTGTATAGGGCGACGATAATCAACTCTAAACACTGAAGGGGGGGGGGTCCCTTTATTATCATCGGCATGCGGTTATATGGGGCCACGAAGGGCTGCACCGGGCCACGAAGGGCTGCAACGGGGCCACGAAGGGTAGCGAGGGGGTCACGAAGGGCTGCAACGGGGCCACGAAACAAAGCGAGGGGGTCACGAAGGGCTGCAACGGGGCCACGAAACAAAGCGAGGGGGTCACGAAGGGCTGCAACGGGGCCACGAAGGGCAGCGAGGAGGCCACGAAGGGCTGCAACGAGGCCACGAAGGGCAGCGAGGAGGCCGCGAAGGGCTGCAACCGGGCCACGAAACAAAGCGAGGGGGTCACGAAGGGCTGCAACGGGGCCACGAAACAAAGCGACGGGGCCACGAAGGGCTACAACGGGGCCACGAAGAGCAGCGAGATCCCGATTTCTAGGTCATCTGTGAGAGAGTCCTAAGCGTGAGCGCGACTCCTGGGTGCCTGGGTGTCGGGAGCGTGGCGCTTGAGTAAATTGTACGAAATTCCAACGCAAGGGGTCCAATCGTTAGTAAATTGCAAACAAATCTCCAGCCAGAGCGCGACTCCAGAGCGCCGGGACAGCGATTCCTGGGTAAATTGTAAGGAGGTCCCAAGCGAGAGCGCGATTCCTGAATAAAATGCATTGAAGTCTCGGGCGGGAGCGGGGGTTCTGGTAAATTGTAAGGAAGTCTCAAACGGGAGCCGTTGTTGTTGTAACACGGGGGCCAGGGGCACAGTTTGATTATCAAGACTTTCCCTGTCCAAAACAAGGTGCGAGCGTCGAGGGGCACACTTTGATTGAGAAAATACAATATGCACCGGTGGGGGGGATCAACAAGAATTATTCTTCTGAAATGAGAGTTCAACAACAGCAAGAACAACAACGCAACAAGAAAAATCCTCACTACGGATCCCCACTTCAGCCACGCACCCAGGCAGAATGAATGACCGTTCGCCCCCCTCACTCTGATATATATATATATATATATACATATATATATATGTATGCATGCATGCATGCATGTACGTATGTATGTATGTATGTATGTATGTATGTATATGTGTATGTGTATGTGTATGTGTATGTGTATGTGTAGGTGTATGTGTATGTGTATATGTATATGTATATGTATATGTATATGTATGTGTATATGTATATGTATGTGTACATGTATACGTACATGTATATGCATATGTCTATGTACGTGTAATTGTATATGTATACGTATGTGTATATGTATATGTATATGTATGTGCATACATATATATATATATGTGTATATGCATATGTATATGTATACGTATATGTAGTTATATATTCATATATAGTATGCATGCATGTATATACATATATGTGTATACCTACATGTATTAGAATCCCGTCTCTCCGGTGGTCTTCCTGCTGTCTGTCAGGGCACACGGCCTCAAAAAAAGAGCTAGCTTGGGAGCCATATTTAGTCTCAGCCTCCTCGCCGACCGTGGTTGCCTAGGATCCCCGTGGGACGCAAGCTGACGGCCAAGGGGCGCCAGAGCTCTGGAAGGCCCGAGGTAGCCCCATGATGCCCTCAAGAGGCCCCAAGCCAGCCGAACACAACCTCAGTAAAACTCCAAGGAGGTGCCAAGATAGTCCGAATATCGCCCGTCTTGGGGGGATGCAGTCCTTTGTAAGAGCCAGACGGTTTGTATAGAAATGTGCACGCCCACGCCCACGTGGGCAAGCCAGCGCCCCGCCATGCCAATGTAATCATGACTGCACGCCTGCTCGTGTGCACGTGCATAACGTCCCACCCCGCGCATGTGCGGAGCAAGTCTGTCCAGACAGCCTCTGTTCGGATGAGTGGCCGCGAGGCGCGATGGACGACACTAGCATGCACCACGAGACACCTGGTCGAATGCCGACCACCGCTGGGAGTACAAAGTCAGCGGGCATGGGCACCGAGAGCGCTCCCTAAACCCCGGCTCCTCTTGGTGTCAATCTTCGCCTGCGCCAGCTCCGAGCTGAGCCTGCGCCTGTCGGTACTCCTGCTGGACGCGGATGCATCGATCTGGAGATGGCGTATTTGCGAACCGAGTCCGGCTGCAGAAGAAAAAGGACCTATACGAGAAGCCTCTCGAATGGGCTCCGAGCATCTGGGACCAGAAGATCGCGCCGCATCGCCGGTGCATCCGCGATGCGGCGCGATCCCCCGACGCCAGCTGCTTCGAACCCACTTGGGACGCCCAGACTTGTGGCGACGCTGTGGCTGGGGGCCAGGCACTTGGCCGCCGGCGTCACCAATGACACACAGCGGGAATCATCCGCCAGTCCCCTCTTGGGCCACTACTCGCCGTCGCTCGGACGTCCATTTCCCGTGCATTTGTCGGTTTCGCGCGTGTTTTTTTTGCTCGATGGTCCAGGATCGTCCTCAATGGTTCGCGCCGGGTAAAATGCACACGTCCGAGCGATGCCAGGACTAGGCACCAGGCGGCGCAGCTTCCATGTCTTCAGCCTGCAGCCTGTCCTCCACTTATCGGTTCCCGTGCCAATGGATTTCATCTGCTCCTCTGTGCAAACGTTCGAAGTTTACAGGTCATGGCTCCTCGTGCCAGAACTACAACGTTACGGAACACGCGACCCTCCCGGCCCGACAGGAACTGGGTGCCTTACCGAAATCATGTCGTCGGACTCTCTGGGGGCCCTGAGACACGTAAGGTTAGCCTGCTTATGCACCCAACACTTAGCAACTTCAAATAACATTGGTGGCGAACATCTCTGTACACGATCCGTGTGATGGAAGAGCCAGGATGGGTGGAGGGACGCATACCAACTTTCTCACTGTGGCCGCAGGTGGACTTCCCAGGCGGGCACGAAGCGTGTGAGGGGTACGTCGACAAGCACGGGAAGATGAATGCAACATTTCCCACGCTGGGGCTCTAGGTGGGGCTGGTGCGAGAGTTGTGCCGAAAGGGGCGGACGTATGCACGCAACCTGTCCCACCGAGACCGTTGGCACAACCAAAACGTATAGTAAGGACGCGAGGTAAGGACGCAAGACCCTTGGAGGCCGAAGTTGGGATTTTTTGGGCGGCGGGCGAGCAGTGAAAACGGCATAGGACGGGCCGCAGAGGCAAGGGCGCAAGGGTACCCTGGATGAAGGCGCGCGTCCTTACTAGGCGCGTTGACTGTAGAGCTCCCTGATGGTGCGCGATCCTGGTGAGCGGCGTGGCGAAAAACTGGGCGGCGCCGCCGCACGGACCCTGCCACTGGGGCCGCAGGTGGAGCTCCCTACAGCAGGGGCCCGACCACAAGAAACCTCCCACAAGAAACCCAACTCTGAGATCCCAGGACGTCCATTGATTGTTGGCGTGGGAACGTCACGATTTCCATAGCAACGCCATCGAAACCCAAGGAACCCAGGGCACCCTGGAGGCAAGCAGGGTGTTTCTTTGCATGGGTCTCCACTGTATGGGGCCACGGTCCTCGCGAGGGGTTGCAACGAAATGGGCGGCGGCGGACCCTGCCACTGGGGCTGCAGGTGGAGCTCCCTGTGGGGCCACGATCCTCGCGTCGGGGTTGCATCAAAATGGGCGGCGGCGGACCCTGCCACTGGGGCCGCAGGTAGAGCCCCCTGTGGGGCCACGGTCCTAGTGAGGGGGTTGCATCGAAATGAGTGGCGGCGGACCCTGCTGCTGGGGCCGCAGGTGGAGCCCCCTATGGGGCCACGGTGGTCGTGACGGGGGCGCCGGCCCCTTTCTGCAACGGCGAGCGCTCCATCCCCCGACGCGCCAGCTGCATCACGAGAACAGATCGCCCCGGCCGCACGAGTCAGAGGAGTCCTCCTCCTCCTCCTCCTCCTCCTCCTCCTCCCTCCTCCTCCTCCTCCTCCTCCTCCTCTTGCTCCTCCTCCTCTTGCTCCTCCTCCTCCTCCTCCTCCTCCTCCTCCTCCTCCTCCTCCTAGCGGCTCCAACTCCTCCTCCTCCCCATCCTCCCTTGCCCTCCTCCCTCCTCCCTCGCATCCCTCCCCCCGCATCCTCCCACTCCTGCGGGGTCGCCGCCGGTGCCCCGCCCCGGCCCGACCCGCCCGCAAAGAGGGGACCCAGCCCTTGCCGCTAGAGCGACCGGCGCGGCCGCAATGGAAGGGCCACGACAGGGGGGGATAGGGATAGGGTTAAGTCGGGCCTGTCCCCCTACAGGGGGATGTTCGACGAAAAATAAAAGATGCTCCAAAAATAATCAAGAAATAATCCGAAAATAGTCCAGGGACTATTGCTTGAGTATTGTTGGACCTTATTGGGGATAGGGATAGGGGGGGAAACGGACGAGCGCACGAACGAAAAGTCATACGCCCTGGGCGCGTGGACTCATGCGAAACTGAGTTACTCTACTCTCCCACGCCGCTGCATCGTGCACGTTGGCGTTCAGCTGCGCGGAGACCTTCCCGACCTGCGTCGTCCACTCACTCTTGGGGCGGCCGATTTTTCTGACGTGCCTGTGCGTGAGAGGGACGAGCCCACCCTGCATGAAGGTTCTTTGCCGCAGCACATCATCCTGGAATCGGCGGTACATCGCCGATACATCGGCGATAGGCCTCCGATAGTGAATCCGCACGTTCCTGGGGAGGTTGGGGCTATCGGACAAATATCGGAGATCAATGGGCGATTGGGGGTCGATGCATCCCCCCTTGTGCCTATTCTCCCCCTATCGTTGCCCCTGAGCAAGGGTGACCCATCTGTCGGGGAAGAGCGCTGGCCGGTGATCGGGTTGCTCATACATCCCCTGCCGCTTCTCCTCCCAGTCCTCCCCGAGCTTCTCGTGCGGAGGAGCGGAATCTGCAGAGCTCACAGACCTTTGGACTCACGCGCCGCTTGCGCGCGAAGCGCGCCCAGGGAAGCACTGCAGGGGCCGCCACGGGGGGCCTGGCGCAGATCCCCCGAAATCTGCGCGGACTTCGTTGCTGCGGTGCTTCTTTCTCGTCGATCGTCCTTCCTCTCCCTGTTCTTCTCCGCCCTCCTGCACCCCCTCTCACCTGGGCGAGGAGGCTCGGCCGCCTGCTCGCCATTGATGGCATCCAGGTCCATGTCGATGCACCAGAAGGCGCATGGGACCAGGCGGCGCATAGCCACTCGAGCCGCGTGGCCGCAGGCAGTGCGCGCAGGGTGCACGCGGGCGGGGAGTGCGGACTGCGGTGCCGCAGTGTCTGTCTGGACGGAGTGAGTTCGGCTGCTGGGCCCCCGCGGACCCCTGCGTGCGTGCGTGCGTGTGCGTGTGCGTGTGCGTGTGCGTGTGCGTGTACGTGTGAGTGTGCGCGTGCGTGCGTGTGTGTGTGTGTTGTGTTTGTGAGTGTTTGTGAGTGTGTGTGTGTGTGAGTGTGTGTGTGTTTGTGTGTGTGTCGGGTCGGGACGCCCCGCCCTTTAGTGTTGTGTTGTTCCCTGCGAAGTAATCACTGATACCCTAGACACGTCAAAAACCATTCTGCGCCCACTGTTTGCCATAAGTCCGTCTGTGTCGACAGCAGAGACCCTCGTTACGCGCTTGGTGGAATCTCACCTTCCAGTTCCCGCCCGCCAGTGAATCTCTCGCCCCTGCAGCGTGGGGGGGGGCAGATGCACGAGGCAGCGCGGCTGGAGTTCCTTTGTACATCGCAATCGATGAGGAGGGGTCGCAGTGGGGAGCAGACTATCACAACAGATCGCAACGACAACGCGTCTCAGTCATGGGAGCATGCTGCCACCGCGCCTGCACCTGAAACGCGCGGCTGGTGAGGTTGGAGACGGGAGAAGGGACCACGGTTGCCTATTCGACCAGACCGCTACGATTTGTACATGTACATCATAACAACTGGCACGAAGAGAGGGGGTCCCGAAAGAGCTTTTCGGCTGCGTACGCGCAGGAGCGGCCCTGGGCAACAGTGACCTTTGGTGCGCGGCCCCGGGGGGGGCGCGGGGGAGGCGAACCCGAGCGCGCAAGCCACTGCTGCGAGGGGCCCCAATCGGCGGTGGACAAACCTCCCTGTAGTAAACCTCCCCGTAGTGAAAACGGCCTGGGGCCGAAACCGACGGACCGGGACCCGCAGAAGTGACGGCCGCGACGCCCTCTCGCGAGCCGAAAACGGCCAGTTCCATAACCGACGTGTCAGGGCAGGAGGTCTATCCACCTCCGACCCTATGGGCCCGCACCACACAGGCCTCGGAGAAAAATAGCGAACACTCATGCCACATTCATCTGTGAACGCCTCCCCCTCCCCCCAATGTTCAAAGTTGGCGGTGGGTCTGATGAGTTGCACCTCTGCCGCAGTCTCCCCCCCGCGTGCCAACCTTGAGTTAATTGTTTCCCTCTACCGTAGGTCGCTCTGGCGAAGGGTCACTTCCACGTGTACCGTCGACCCGTACCGCGCGGATTTCTTGGATCTGAGCTGGACCCCCCCCGCCATGGCGCCGCACGGAGCGCGCCAGGGGCGGCGCCGGAAGCGGCGCCGGGGAGGCGCAGCGCGGATCTCACAACTCCGCGCGGAGCGCCGGCAGTTTATGTTTATGGCGATGTGTCTTCTTCGTCGAGGACTGTAGCTGAAGGCTGGTGAGCGTTTTCCTATTCGGCGTTTCGACACTGGGCGGAAGGGGGGGGAGGGAGGGGTCTGGCTCCGGACCTCTGCTCAAAGCCACTGTTTGCAGCAGCGCGTCCTGTGGGGGGGAGACTCCAACCTGCCTGAAACAGGCACCAGAAACAGCCAAGAGGTCCAGGGGGGGGAGGGGGGGTGGGCGAAGGCCCGCGCCGGTCGGCAAAACACGGAAGAAAACACTACCACACTTGCCTCCCCGCATGTCTCAGTCCCGCTGGCCTTCCGTTTTTCGCTCCCGCTGGGCTTCCCGCGGGCCCTCCCCCGACGAAGAGGCGTGCCTACCCCCCGCTGCTTCTCGAGGGTCCAATCCTCTCCCCTCAAGCGCCGCCCCACGCTGGCGCCGAGCGCTCTCCCGGGACCGGCCCCACCTGCGCATTGGCGGCGAGCGAGGGGTCCTCCTCCTCCTCCTCTTCCTCCCCCTCCTCCTCCTCTTCCTCCTCCTCCTCCTCCTCTTCCTCCTCCTCCTCCTCCTCTTCCTCCCCCTCCTCCTCCCCCTCTTCCTCCTCCTCCTCCTCTTCCTCCTCATCCTCCTCCTCCTCCTTCTCCTCCTCGAGGAGTGCTGAAAAATAGCCCTCCAGACCTATAGACCTATCTGGACCGCCTGAAACCTCGACAGGAATCTGGGCCTCAAAGTCCTGAGGCTATTTTTGGGCACTGCGGAAGGTCAGGGTGAGAAGGAGAAGGCCTTCTCAGAAGGCGGTGGGACTTCTCAGAAGCCCTCGCGCCTGCTGAGAAAAACAATGGAGGCCAATCCACAAGAAACCTTCCACAAGAAACCCAACCCGGAGACCCCAGGACGTCCATCGATGTTTGGTGTGGGAACGTCACGACTCCCATCGCAAAACTATCAACACCCAGGAAACCAAGGGCACCCTGGAGGCAAGCAGGGTGTTTCTTGCCACTGTATGTTTGTCTCCGGGGAAGGCTTAAGAAACTTCTCAGACAGCTGGGGGGCTTCCGAGCCTTCTGAGAAAGCCTTCTAGATAGGGTCCGAATAGATGAGGTCAGAAGATCTCGCCGCATCGCCGATGCATCGGCAATGCATCGGCCATGCACTGGCGGCGTCGGCGATACATCCGCGACTTCGGCGTGGAGCAAATTTGGCCCCACATCGCGCCGCATTGCCGATGCATCGCCGATGCATCGGCGATGCGGCGCGATCCTCCGACCCCATCTACTCCGACCCCATCTGGGAGCCCTGGAATTCTCACTTCTCCCCCTCGCTCGCCGCCAGCCACCTGCTCAGGGCCGCCGCCGCCGCCGCCGCGGAGCCCAGACAGGCGAGGCCCCTGCAAGACGCTAGCGCGAGCTACGTGAGGGTATTGGATAAGGAAACGCTGGATACAATTTCCAGGGTTTGGGAGCCTGGTGGAACTCCAGTTGTGTACTGGCCATGGACCTCACCGCCGCCCTAATCAAATACGAAATCCCACAAGGTCTGAACCCTCCTGGCAACGTTCCTTCAACAGCGCTCCTTCTGGAATGCATTCTACAGTGCGGGCGCGGCCGCAAGAAATCATCGCAACAAAAAACTACCTGAAAACCCGCGCGCGAGATGCCTCTGAGGCTAAGCCCGGAGCACACTGAACTCAGCAGCTTCTTCAGCGGCTGTGGGAATTCACCGCGCAGCGCGCGGAGCGAAGAAACCCAGGATACCCAGACGAAAAGCACATGGTTTCTTAATGCGCGCCCCCACTGTAGAGACGGAATCTCGAGGACATGCCAAGCTCCCATGAGATGCTACCGAGAACACCTGCTGCTGGGAGGGCACCGCTCTCGACTCCCGGCAGGGGCTGCGCGGCCTTCCCCAAGGTCTGCAGTTGCGACGACGGGCCCCTCGGTGCACTCACGGCGCTGCGGTGCTGCTGCTTGGCGGGGGGAGCGTCTGCGTAAGACGAAGCCAGAACGAGGGCAAATCCGGGAGAAGAGAAATCGAGAATCTCGGCGATCTGGCGGCTCTGGAGAACGTATCGGGCATCGCGGCCTTCTCACAGCGCTCCAGAACGCTCCGAGAGCCTTCCGGCACGCCCTGGAACGGACTTGTCCTCGTCCCAGCCCCGTCCGACGACGGCAGGTCCGTGCCGTGGCGACTTCGGCGCCGGCTTCTGACACCGCCTGGATCGTTCAATTTTTTTTGTTCGTCGACGCCGCCCGCTAGAGAGCCCAAACTCTATGAATAACCACGCAAGCGAGCACTCCAGTGACTACCGGTGGCACCAGTGACCTTTCATCACGGGCGAGGAGGTTGCGAGCATGACTGTGGCAACCTAAACGGTCGCGGCCGAAGGCGGTGACGTTAACCCGGCCGGAGGCGGCCTGGATCGTTCAACATTGGCGCACCGCGGCTCTCCAGGAGCGCCGATCGTTCATGGTTGGGCGAGTGGCCACTGGTGGCGCTAGACCTTGAGCGCCCGCGGTGCGGACGCCGCAATGTTGGCACGAGACGAACCCATCGTTAAGTCGGACCTGTCCCCCTACAGGGGGATTTTCGGCGAACAACAACTAATACTCAAAACATATTCCCAAATGGTCAACAAATGATCCAAAAATAATCCTCAGACTATCTTTTGACTACTTTTGAATATTCCCCCTGTAGAAGGACAGGCCCGACTTAAACCTATCGTACTCCAGAGGAGCGAAAGAGTGCGCTCGCTCTTCTTATGGGTCAGCCCACAACGACTTCCGACGGTCAAATCTCCAATCCGCAACGCACCCTCAATTGCGCTAGCAGATGCCATCGCCCCATATAAACACCGTGAGTGTGATATCTGCTGCGCAGATGCGCCAGGCACGAGCGCCCGTGGCACTGCATACCTTGGGAAAACTACGTAAAGAAGATAATTCTTGATCGGGATGCTGCCGGCACGGTGCAAAGTGGAGGTGCGATGCTTGACAACCGCTGACGATGGTGATGCGGGCCAGAACATCGAAACCTGAAACCATGTGCACTGCCTTGAAGACCGTCGATTGAAATGAATATACTTGCAGAATACGTTATGACAACACAAATAAATACGGACACCCGGGTCGCCAAGCAAAAGGCAACCGTAAACAATGTCTGTGCCGAACGTGCCAAACTCATGTACAACAGCACTTGCGCCGCAAAGTCATTTGTCTTGTTCACTGCAAGTCGCAGTGCAAATGCCGATAACGCACCACAGAAAAACACAACGTTACGATGCTCATTGAACCTGGAAGTTCTGAACAACGGACTTCGGGGGACCACCCATATGCCCCAGCATGAAACCGCCCTGAAACTTCTGATTTACCAAGAAGAAACAGCCTGACACTGGCTGCTGCCAATTCGCTGTTACTCCAGAGCAGACTGTTGGCGGCTATTGCCGCATACTGCCACCTGAAGCGCCCACTGTGGCCCAACCACACGGGAGAAACATGCCCAACATTGGACTAGTCAGGCCCCGCAACATGGAACACGCCCGCTGGGGCTCTATCTGGAGCGCACTTCTGGCAAGGGAGCTGGTGGCCCACATGAGACATGCACCCGCGCCCACCGCGAGCTCGGCAATGCTCGGTCCAGATGCACTACGTGGTTGGGCCCACTGGGGCTTTCGTTGGGGCTCACTGCGGCGGAGAGCAGAACGTGAGCAGGGACAGAGCAAGAGAGAAAGAGAGAGAGAGAACCAAACAAAAAAACACATCTACACACATAAAGAGAGAGAGAGAGGGATAGAGAGAGAGAGAGAGAAAGCGAGAGACAGAGAGAGAGAGAGAGAGAGAGAGAGAGAAAAAAAAAAAGAGAGGGGGGGAGACTGCGGGATAGGCGAACCGAGCAGTTCATCGCAGAAGCCCCCCGAGAATCCCTGCCCCGTGGCCTCTGCGCCCCACGGATCTGGCAGTTATGCTGCCCCGAGGCTGCCACCCAGTGAACGGGTAAAACGACGCGAAGATCGGGACAAAATCGGATCGGGATAACTCGAAATCTCTGAGAATCGGCGGGTTTGGAGGATGTATTGGGCGCCGCGGCCGCTCCAGAGCGTTCCGGAACGCTCTGAGAGCGCTCCGGAACGCTCTGGAGCGATTTATCCCGATCCTAGACCTGTTTTAACGGGCCCTGGCGGGCGAGAGAGGAAAATATAACAAGCCGGAGGAGCCCGCACGCGCGCGCGGAGGCCGGGCGGCGCGCCACCTCACAGGTCGCTCTTCCTGCGGCGGCGGCGGCGCTTCTGGGCCTCGCCGCCGGGGCGCGGGCCCCGCGGGCAGGCGCGGCGCGGAAGGAGGCACGGGCCGCGGCGCGCCGTGCCTCTCCGTGAGGTGTCCGCGGCGCCGCGTGCTCGCACGCGGCTGCTGCTCTGCACTCGGGGTGCGCACGTGCGGCGGCACGCTCCTCTGTACAGTCGGGGCGTTGACCTAAGGAACCCTAAATAAGGAACGAGGCCCCTTTTTTTCCATAAGTTAAACTCCGATTTCCTATCGGAAACATAAGGACAACCTGAGGCAAGCTGTGAAACACTTAAGGAACGCGGAGCCCCTCCCCAACGAAAAGGGTTCCTTCTTCAGCGCCCCGACTGTACCGTCAAGCCGTCTCATGAGGATGCGCGGTGAGGAATGCCAGGGCCTTGGAGGGCCAGGTTGACGTCTTCGAACCAGGTCGGCCAGGGAAAATCGCTGAGGATGAGCCGAATGGGGCAGGGATGCAAGGGTATCCTTGGGAAGGTTGCCCATTCTTACTATGCTGGTTGACTGTAGGCGTACGTGCACTCAGGTCCGCATGTTCGGCGGCACGCTCACCAGTCGGGCGATGGAAGTGGAGGGGTCGGCGCAACTTTCGGTCGAGACGGCCGCGTGTCGAGTTGAGTTGGCCATGCGTATGCTACTCACGCTTGCCTCGTGCAGCCAGGCCATAGCAGTGCTGTCAATGATGTATGTTTCTTGCGTTCTGGCATGGGATTCCCCCATGATGGTTTGCGCGCCTGCTGCCCTTGCCATTTGCAACACAGCATCACCCCCAAATCTAATTCGATGCTTCGAACGGTCCAGCCCTTTAGGTCTCCCACCACGTGTGCTCCCACACGTCCCACTGACTGCCTGAAGCTAGTGCGCTCCAACTAGCGTGTAACGAACTACTGAGCCTGTAACGTCGCTATCCGTAAGGTTACGTACACCGAGAGAATCAACTCTTCTGGGAGATTAGATCTGGCGGTTGCACCCACTGTGGACCTGACTATCTGACTGTATACTTCCCTATGGGACTCACAATGTCCGTCAGCGTACCCCGAGGCAAGATGGCAATAGATGGCCGATTTCGGAAACCCTGAACCCAAGCACGTTTTCATCCCTTGGGGGCGCCTCTTCTACTTCCGCCGCCTTCCGTCGCCCTTCCGCCGGTTTCCGCCGGCTTCCGCTGGCGGAGGCGGCCTCGTTTTACTTCCGCCGACCTTCCGCCGCCTTCCGCGACAGAAGAGATGACAACTCCTTCGACTCGACCCTTGAAGGCGAGGCTGTTTGCGTGTCGAAGACGCCTACGGTGAACCACCGCCGCCCCCTGCCTTCTTGGGAAGCGCCTGTGTCGCCAAACTTTTGGCGAGAGCTTGGCCCAACTATCGGACCACGCATCCCCCCAGCAACTCTGGAAGCTCGTCGGCGGGAACGCTTGGGGAGCATCAGGAGAGGGAGGGTGAGTTTTAAACACGCGTGCTCTGGCATGCACGTGGGTGCCACTGGTCTCGGCACCCTAGCCGAGCGCGCAGCAGCACGCTCGCGGCAGGGTAGGCCAGCGGCCTCAGCGCGCGAGGAGGAGGCCTCTTGGGGACCTCTCTTGGGGCCTCCTGGGAGCTCCCAGGGTCCCTCCGAGACCTGTGCTCTCCATCCTGCAGACAGCCCCACGAGAGCTCCGGGTGCCCGCGGCCGCTCTCGGGGATCGCCGCCCGACCTCTCCCGAGACCCCGGGGGGGGCATGCCCTGCGACGGAGCTCCACAGCGACGGAGCTCCACAGGATTGTGGATGCCATGACAGTGGACACTCTAAGAATTCTACCACTAAATTAAACATGTGTTTGAAAAGAGAAAAAATTGTCTAAACATGTTTCAACCATGTTCTAACATATCTAAAAAGACATGTTTGAAGCATGTTTTAGACATCTGGAAATTACTCGGCAGCATGCTTCCTCTCCATGAATCGACCTCCACAACCATAGAACTCCGTTCCGCCTTCAGTGCCGCCGAACGGCCGAGGAGGGCGCCAGAAAAGGGCTCCACACACCATCATGGCAGGAAGCTTCACTCGCACCAGGGCGTGCGACGGAAAACTCAGCACCCCCAAAACGGGGACGAGCCCGCTGTCTGGCGAGAGCTCTGTGGCTCAGTATCCGACTGTCGGCGCGCAGTAGACGCAGTGGCGAAAAACTGGCGGGGTGCGACGGTGCCGTGGGTCCGTGCGGAAGCCCTCTCGGGGTGAGCCACATCTGCGGTATCCCTTGCGCGTGGAACCACAGGTCTGCGAAGCGTTCTCTCGCCCTCTCTCTCTCTCTCGCTCTATCGCTCTCTCTCTCTCTCTCTCTCTCTCTCCCTCCCTCCCTCCCTCCCTCCCTCCCTCCCTCCCTCCCTCCCTCCCTCCCTCCCTCTGTGTGTGTGTGAGAGAGAACGCTTCGCGCGTGAGGCCCGCTGCGCATGGCACCCCACCCGTGCGAGCGCCGCTCCGAGAAGTGTCGCAGGGCCGAGAGCCCGCGAGGCGGCCACGGGCACGCCCGCGCGGCCGGCGCCCGGGCGCCCGCGGGGCGGGCACGTGCCAGGCTCACGTCGGGCGTGTCCCCCTACGGTCGGGGCGTTGACCCAAGGAACCCTAAATAAGGAACGAGGCCCCTTTTTTCCATAAGTGAAACTCCGATTTCCGCTCGGAAACATGAGGACAGCCCGAGGCAAGCTGTGGAACACTTCAGGAACGCGGAGCCCCTCCCCAACGAAAAGGGTTCCTTCTTCAGGGCCCCGACTGTACAGGGGGATTTTCGACGAAAAATAAAAATTATGCTAACGGAGTTCCCCACATGAAGAGGTTAACGGTTTCGTGGGACACATTTTCTTGATACCCTCCTCGCTCAGGCGGGGCCTCCCTGGAGGTGTGGGAGGGGCACGAAACCATGTAAATAGTATGGTTTGCGGATACCCTCCTCGCTCAGGCGGGGCCTCCCTGGAGGTGTGGGAGGGGCACGAAACCATGTAAATAGTATGGTTTTCGGATACCCTCCTCGCTCAGGCGGGGCCTCCCTGGAGGGGTGGGAGGGGCACGAAACCATGTAAATAGTATGGTTTTCGGATACCCTCCTCGCTCAGGCGGGGCCTCCCTGGAGGTGTGGGAGGGGCACGAAACCATGTAAATAGTATGGTTTTGCCTCCCTGGAGAGGTGGGGCACGAAACCATGTAAATAGTATGGTTTTCCGATACCCTCCTCGCTCAGGCGGGGCCTCCCTGGAGGGGTGGGAGGGGCACGAAACCATGTAAATAGTATGGTTTTCCGATACCCTCCTCGCTCAGGCGGGGCCTCCCTGGAGGGGTGGGAGGGGCACGAAACCATGTAAATAGTATGGTATTCCGATACCCTCCTCGCTCAGGCGGGGCCTCCCTGGAGGGGTGGGAGGGGCACGAAACCATGTAAATAGTATGGTATTCCGATACCCTCCTCCCTCCTCGCTCAGGCGGGGCCTCCCTGGAGGGGTGGGAGGGGCACGAAACCATGTAAATAGTATGGTTTCGGATACCCTCCTCGCTCAGGCGGGGCCTCCCTGGAGGGGTGGGAGGGGCACGAAACCATGTAAATAGTATGGTATTCCGATACCCTCCTCGCTCAGGCGGGGCCTCCCTGGAGGGGTGGGAGGGGCACGAAACCATGTAAATAGTATGGTATTCCGATACCCTCCTCGCTCAGGCGGGGCCTCCCTGGAGGGGTGGGAGGGGCACGAAACCATGTAAATAGTATGGTATTCCGATACCCTCCTCGCTCAGGCGGGGCCTCCCTGGAGGGGTGGGAGGGGCACGAAACCATGTAAATAGTATGGTATTCCGATACCCTCCTCGCTCAGGCGGGGCCTCCCTGGAGGGGTGGGAGGGGCACGAAACCATGTAAATAGTATGGTATTCCGATACCCTCCTCGCTCAGGCGGGGCCTCCCTGGAGGGGTGGGAGGGGCACGAAACCATGTAAATAGTATGGTATTCCGATACCCTCCTCGCTCAGGCGGGGCCTCCCTGGAGGTGGGAGGGGCACGAAACCATGTAAATAGTATGGTTTTCCGATACCCTCCTCGCTCAGAGGGGCTCAGGCGGGGCAGGGTGGGAGGGGCACGAAACCATGTAAATAGTATGGTATTCCGATACCCTCCTCGCTCAGGCGGGGCCTCCCTGGAGGGTGGGAGGGGCACGAAACCATGTAAATAGTATGGTATTCCGATACCCTCCTCGCTCAGGCGGGGCCTCCCTGGAGGGGTGGGAGGGGCACGAAACCATGTAAATAGTATGGTATTCCGATACCCTCCTCGCTCAGGCGGGGCCTCCCTGGAGGGGTGGGAGGGGCACGAAACCATGTAAATAGTATGGTATTCCGATACCCTCCTCGCTCAGGCGGGGCCTCCCTGGAGGGGGGAGGGGCAGGGAAACCATGCACGCTCAAGGGGCACCATGTAAATAGTATGGTTTTCCGATACCCTCCTCGCTCAGGCGGGGCCTCCCTGGAGGGGTGGGAGGGGCACGAAACCATGTAAATAGTATGGTTTTCCGATACCCTCCTCGCTCAGGCGGGGCCTCCCTGGAGGTGTGGGAGGGGCACGAAACCATGTAAATAGTATGGTTTTCCGATACCCTCCTCGCTCAGGCGGGGCCTCCCTGGAGGGGTGGGAGGGGCACGAAACCATGTAAATAGTATGGTATTCCGATACCCTCCTCGCTCAGGCTGGGCCTCCCTGGAGGGGTGGGAGGGGCACGAAACCATGTAAATAGTATGGTTTCCGATACCCTCCTCGCTCAGGCGGGGCCTCCCTGGAGGGGTGGGAGGGGCACGAAACCATGTAAATAGTATGGTTTTCCGATACCCTCCTCGCTCAGGCGGGGCCTCCGTGGAGGTGTGGGAGGGGCACGAAACCATGTAAGTAGTATGGTTTTCGGTATGGAATGGTATGGTAGGTATGGTATGGTACGGTATGGTATGATATGGTATGGTATGGTACTGGAGGTATGGTATGGTATGGTACGGTGTGGCATTGGTGTGATATGGTATGGTATGCTATGGTACGCCATGGTATGGTATGGTACGGTATGGTACGTATGGTGTGGTATGGTATGGTATGGTATGGTATGGTATGTGTGGTAGGAACTATGGTATGGTATGGTGTGTGTGGTAGGAATGATATTGTGCTGTATGGAAGATGGAGCGGGAGGTGGGTGGGAAGGAGAGGGTGTTCTGGGGAAATTATGCTAACGGAGTTCCCCCACATAAAATATATTAACGGTCTCGTGGGACCCATGGGGTACGACAACATCAACCCGAAGGAGAAGGTGGAGAGGTGGGGCCTCCCTGGGGAGGTGGGAAGGGCACGAAACCATGTAAATAGTATGGGTTTCCGATACACTCCTCGCTCAGGCGGGGCCTCCCTGGAGGTGTGGGAGGGGCACGAAACCATGTAAATAATATGGTATTACGATACCCTCCTCGCTCAGGCGGGGCCTCCCTGGAGGTGTGGGAGGGGCACGAAACCATGTAAGTAGTATGGTTTTCCGATACCCTCCTCGCTCAGGCGGGGCCTCACCTGCCGAGGGGTGGGAGGGGCACGAAACCATGTAAATAGTATGGTTTTCCGATACCCTCCTCGCTCAGGCGGGGCCTCCCTGGAGGGTGGGAGGGGCACGAAACCATGTAAATAGTATGGTTTTCGGATACCCTCCTCGCTCAGGCGGGGCCTCCCTGGAGGGTGGGAGGGGCACGAAACCATGTAAATAGTATGGTTTTCGGATACCCTCCTCGCTCAGGCGGGGCCTCCCTGGAGGGGTGGGAGGGGCACGAAACCATGTAAATAGTATGGTTTTCCGATACCCTCCTCGCTCAGGCGGGGCCTCCCTGGAGGGGTGGGAGGGGCACGAAACCATGTAAATAGTATGGTTTTCCGATACCCTCCTCGCTCAGGCGGGGCCTCCCTGGAGGGGTGGGAGGGGCACGAAACCATGTAAATAGTATGGTTTCCGATACCCTCCTCGCTCAGGCGGGGCCTCCCTGGAGATGGGAGGAGGGGTGGGAGGGGCACGAAACCATGTAAATAGTATGGTTTTCCGATACCCTCCTCGCTCAGGCGGGGCCTCAGGCGGGGCCTGGGAGGGGCACGGCCGATACCCTCCTCGCTCAGGCGGGGCCTCCCTGGAGGGGTGGGAGGGGCACGAAACCATGTAAATAGTATGGTTTTCCGATACCCTCCTCGCTCAGGCGGGGCCTCCCTGGAGGGGTGGGAGGGGCACGAAACCATGTAAATAGTATGGTTTTCCGATACCCTCCTCGCTCAGGCGGGGCCTCCCTGCAGGGGTGGGAGGGGCACGAAACCATGTAAATAGTATGGTTTTCCGATACCCTCCTCGCTCAGGCGGGGCCTCCCTGGAGGGGTGGGAGGGGCACGAAACCATGTAAATAGTATGGTTTTCCGATACCCTCCTCGCTCAGGCGGGGCCTCCCTGGAGGGGTGGGAGGGGCACGAAACCATGTAAGTAGTATGGTTTTCGGTATGGAGTGGTATGGAATGGTATGGTAGGTATGGTATGGTACGGTATGGTATGATATGGTATGGTATGGTACTGGAGGTATGGTATGGTATGGTACGGTGTGGCATTGGTGTGATATGGTATGGTATGCTATGGTACGCCATGGTATGGTATGGTACGGTATGGTACGTATGGTGTGGTATGGTATGGTATGGTATGGTATGGTATGTGTGGTAGGAACTATGGTTAGGAATAATATTGTGCTGGATGGAAGATGGAGCGGGAGGTGGGTGGGAAGGAGAGGGTGTTCTGGGAAAACAAGAACCCCACTCAGGATGTGGGGAACAAGAACCCCACTCAGGATGTGGGGAAATACCCCAAGCATGCCCCAAAACGGTCAAACCATGCTCAAAAAAGGGTCCCCAGACTAGTGTTGGACTATTGTTTGATATCATGTTTGGGGTATCTTTTATTTTCCGTCGAGAATCCCCCTGCATGGGGACAGGCCCGACTCAATGCCAGACTCTCGGATCACGGGCCCACCCCCGCAGAACGAATGATCCGAACGCCTGGGTGCAAGCGCTGGCTCGAGAAAGGAGGCGACTTGAACTCCCCCCCCCTCCCTCGACGCCCCCCCGTCCTGGCCTTGTCCTCCTTCTTGATGTCCTTCATCGCCTGCTGCCTGGCCGCCTTCCGCTTCGCCCTCCAGGCGGCCTTCTCCTCGTCGACCTCCTCGTCCTGCTGCGCGGCTGGAGGGAGCGCTTCGCTGCACACGGACGACCTCTCGGAAGGCGGGAGGGCTACCGAGACGTCCCGCCGCCTTCTGAGAAGGCCTCCTCCTTCCCGGTTCCCCCCCCCCCCCTCGCTCGCCGCAGACCCTCCTCGCATCCTCCGCTCACCGCTTCAGCCCCCTCGCTCTGCCCCGGCAGCCTCCTCGCTCGTCGACGCCCTCTGCGTCCCTGCCGCTGCTCCGCAGATCATCCATCTCGTCCCCCCGTCCCCCAGCCCCAACACTTCTCTGTACTGGGCCTTTCCCCGTCCTTATCGTCGTCCCCCTTCTCCCTTTCCTGACGCTCCAGTCTTCCCCGTCCTCGGACCTCCACCCTCCTCCTCCTCCTGCCTGTTCGACTTTTCCTGCTCCTCCTTCGCCCGTCTCTTCCTGCTGACCCCCCTGTTAGCATCGCGTCTGCTCCGCCACGCCCTCACCCTTCTCATCCTCTCCAGCGGTACACGGGGGAGGGAGCCGATGTAATGGGCGAAGAGTTATGTCGGGCGTGTCCCCCCACGGAGAGATTTTCGACGAAAAAAACACTCCCCAAAAACACCAAAAAGGCCAAAACATATTCAAAAATAGTCCCCAGACTATTTTGGATTATTGTTGGGGTATGTTTCAATTTTTCGTCGAAAATCCCCCTGCAGGGGGACAGGCCCGACTTGAGCGACGAGAGAAGTGGCAAAGGAAGGCGGACGTCATAATTCTGGCGGGGTCGGGCGGAGGAGGGCAGGAGCGGGGGATGACGGACGGAATAGCCACCCTCCACTGCGCGCCCCCGTGCGCATACCAAAGACAGCCCAAGACCGGCATGTGGCAAATGATGTCCGCCACCGCGCCGCACGCACTGGGTGAAGCCTCCTCGGTACCGTGAGGGAGCTCTCTGTACCGAGCCCTGTGGTAGTCTTCCAAAAAGGTCCAGGGGCCCAAGAGACGGACTTCCCGGGGCGGCCTCTCGCGGGAACCCCCACGGGTCAACACCGTGCGCTCCCCACGGACAAGGACGAGGGCACCAAGACGGGCGAAGACGGTCCCAATAGCCTCCCCCCCGAGCCCATCCAAGATGCCCGCGCTTCGGCCAACCAGCGCCGCGCGGCGCCCAAGACATGCCCCTCAGGCTGGCCACGAGGCCCCCAAGACGGCCCAAGACACCTTCAAGGCAGCCCAATGGAGCCCCAAGGGCGATTCCAAGATTCGGCGGCGACGATAGGGGCGAATAGCCCAGGGGCGGGCATTACTACACGTATTTGCACGCTTTCGCCCGGGAGCCTCTTCGAAGACACAGGTCATCGGCGCACCTGAATACATGGATTGCTCTCCCCTGGGCTATTCGCCCCCATCGTCGCCTCTGAAAGATGGCCCCAAGAGTGGCCCAAGAGACCTTCAAGAGTGGCGTGCAGCGCCACCCGGCGGGCCCCAACGACGGCCCAGAGGGGCAGGCAACATGGCCTCCGCAGGCCAACGGGCCCCCTCCGAGGCCCCCAAGGGGCTCCCAGGAGACCCCAAGAGGCCCCATCCGAGGCCCCCAAGGGACCCCCCAGGAAGTCCCCCAGGAGGGCAGGAGGTCTCCTCCGATCCCTCCTCCTCCTCCTCTTGATCCCTCCCTCTCCTCCTCCGCTCTCCTCATTCCGCAAGTGCTGCCCCCCCCCAAGGGTGTCCACAACGGCTGGGAGAGCACAAGGTACAGTAGCTCAGCAAAGCGTTGGCCCAAAGTTTGGCCAGGTGAGAGCGTTTCCAGGCGTGCTTGGAAATGCGTGCCATATGGTTAGCAGGATTGCGACTTCGAATGGTCGCTGCATCTGGTTTACCGACTGCTGCTTCTGACCAATAAACACGGCTTGCTATGGGCATAAGTACACCTATATACTTATGATGCTGTGTGACGTGTGAGCGCGTGGTGTAAAACATTAGCGTGTGCAATGAATCCAGATGCCCGTGTACGAATTCACAACACCTTTACACTCTACGTACGCACGCAAAAGGGGTGAGGACGAGGAGGGTGAGGAGCATAGAAGGCAAACCAATTCAGCCCATAATAATCACCCTGGCACGCGAAGTCGTTTAGCAAACACGCCCAAAGAAGGAATCGAACAGGGCAGGGCTGTGTAGTAAACGCCCAAGGCCGTTTAGTAAACGCCAATTGTCTGGTCCGTGTGGTTTTTCCTCCCTGGAGAGGAGGAAGACAAAGACGAGGATGAACAAAAGGACGGACGGACCCTCAGGAAATCTGGGCCCCTTCCCAAGGGCCGGCCGGCTTCTCGTCCGCGACGCTTGGCGACAATAGCCAGGGCCCTGTAAATGCCCCCAGACACTGCACATTGCTACACACCGTCCGTAATCCTGTTGTTGTTGTTGTTGTTGTTGTTGTTGTTGTTGAACATTATTACTTCTAAAGAATAATTATTGTTGGGACCCCTGGTGCACGACCCCCCCGCTGCGCCTAGGCCGCAGCCACATTTTCATCATTTTCGTGAGGAAGTCTCAGGCAAAACGGGTTGGTCCGGATCCGGTTGTTTTGTTACGGCCCGCTTTCCCTTGCAAAAAACAGGCTAAAGTGGACATTTCTTGTTCTAACATAACCAAACTTCAAGAATCCCTTGCAAAAAATAAAGTAAAGTGGACATTCGCGCGCGCAAGACGAAATCCTTCCAAAACCTTAGTGTTCGTAGCGATTTTAACATAAAAACATCAAAAAACCAATGGTTTTTCAACAAAAAAAATGTCAAAATTCATCCCGCGCGCTCTTGCGGATTCGTAGGAAACCCAACACTTTTTAAACATTTCTGTCAAACGGGCTTTTGCGAGCAACTTTTTCGAACTTCTGCGACAACGGTTGCGCACCTGCCAGGGCCATCATCCCTGTCAAATAATACCATGCGGGACACATTCGTTTTTTCTTCGCGCGCGCACGCCGTCGTCGTCGGCCGCGGGGCCCTGAATAGTAGCCACGGTCGTCCGCATGCCACGAAGTGAAGTGTCCGAACGTCATAGGGCGGGAAGCTGGGTGTGGGTGGTGGCGAAGAGTCGTTTGGAAATTTGGTAGAGCTTGAACCGGCCCCCCCACAAAGTGGGGGTATTGCCCGCCTCCTATGAAAACCCTGGCACTGGTGAGAACGGAGTGTCCCCACGTGCTAGTAATTGTTGTTGTTGTTGTTGTTGTTGTTGTTAATGTTGTTGTTGTTGTTGTTGTTGTTGTTGTTGTTGTTGTTGTTGTTGTTGTTGTTGTTGTTGTTGTTGTTGTTGTTGTTGAATATTCATTTCTACGGAATGGTTGTTGTTGATCTCCGGAAACGGTTCCGGGCGCTCTCGACTCGACGCCGGCTACATTTTCTGGAAAAACAAGGCTCCCGCTCGAGCGTTGGCTTGACCCTAAAAGTGCGCCCTTGGAGGCCCAGCTACGACAACAACGGCTCCCGCTCGATACTTCCTCACAATTTACCTCGAGACACCCTGGCCAGAGAGGCCCCGAAATCAGGAATGGCGCTCTCGCTCGAGACTTTCTCCTGATTCAGTCGAATTTGTGGAGGCCCAAATGCGACGGCAAGGGCTCTCGATCGATACTTCCTCAAGATGTATTCGCAGAGACCCTTGCCAGAGAGGCCCCCGAAATCAAGAGTGGCGCTCTCGCTCGAGACGCCCTCGTCATTCAGTCAATTTGGTATGGGCCAAGCCGCGACGACAAGGGCTCTGCCCACAGGGGCCCCAGCCCACAGAGGCCAAGCGCGCACGCAGAAGTCCCAGCGCGCTGCCCATTGAGGCCCCCCAACACAGCCCACAGAGGCCCCAAGGGCGCCCACAGAGGCCCCAGCCCGCAAAGGTCCCGAGCGCGCCCACAGAGGCTCCAGCGCACTGCCCACTGAGGCTCCCGACGCAGCCCACAGAGGCCCCAGCCCACAGAGGCCCCAAGCGAGCCCACGGAGGCCCCCGCGCGCTGCCCACCGAGTCCTCCGGCACAGCCCACAAAGGCCCCAAGGGCGCCCACAGAGGCCCCAGCCCACAGAGGCCCCAAGCGCGCCCACAGAGGCCGCCGCGCGCTGCCCACTGAGGCCCCCGACGCAGCCCACAGAGGCACCAAACGCGCCCAGAGAGGCTCCAGTCCGCAGAAGCCCCAAGCGCGCCCACAGAGGCCCCGGCGCGCTGTCCACTGAGGGCCCCCGACGCAGCCCACAGAGGCCCCAGCCCACAGAGGCCTCAAGCGCGCCCGCAGAGGCCCCAGCGCGCTGCCCACTGAGGCCCCCCGACGCAGCCCACAAAGGTCCCAAGTACGCCCACATAGGCCCCAGCCCGCAGAGGCCCCAGGAACGGCGCTCAAGCATGAGACTTCTTCGCAATTCAATCAAGTTCGCGGATGCCCAGCCGCGACGACAAGGCTCCCGCTCGATATTTCTTCGCGATTTACTCCGGGAGGTCCTGGCCAGAGAGATTCCCGAACTCAAAAACAGCGCTCTCGCTGGAGAATTCCTGGCAACTCAGTCAAATTAATGGGGGCGCAGCCGCGATGACAAGGGCTCCCGCTCGATGCTTCCTCGCGATTTGCTCCGAGAGGCCATTTCTCGTGGTCCATCCTTCTCTTCCCCCATGCGTCCCCCCTTCCCCTGTTTTAGGGGCTGCGCTAAGTGTGCGTGGCAGGCAAGGAAGATATACCCCCGAGGGGGTACGGCCGAAGACAAAGAGGGCGGGTATCGAGGGTTTGGGATATACGCGTTGCGTGGCACGCGATCAAAAAAGAACAAACACTCTTAACATTATTATTGTTGTTATTGTTGTTGATGTTGTTGTCGTTGTTGTTGTTAACAGTGTTGTTGTCATTGTTGATGAACTCTCACAACTGAAAATGATTATAGTTGATCCCCCTCAGGTGCATATTCTATGTTTTCAATTGATGTGCCCCTCCCGGTGCTCGACCCCGGTTCATTATAAAAGGAAAATATTCCTCCTCAAACTGTGCCCCTGGCGCCGGGTTTACAACAACCGCTCCCGCTTGAGACTTCCTCGCAATTTGCTCAAGAATCGCGCTCCCGCCTGAGATCCTCCGATTGACTCAGGCGCCGCGCTCTTGCCATTCAGGAATCGCTGTGTTCGCTGGGGACTTCCTTAAAGTCACTTAGGAATCGCTCTCTCGCTGGAAACTTCTTGGCTCATCACGCAGAACTCACGATCGATCCGCCCGCTCGGCCCGCCCATCAGGGTCATGCCCGTCGTGCCCCATGCTCGCTCGCGCCCTTTGTGCCTCATTGCTGCCCTTCGTGGCCCCTCCCCTTGAGGCCCAGTCGCTGCCCTTCGTGGCCCCGATGCTGCCCTCAGTGGCCCCTCGCTGCCCTTTGTGGCCCATATATACGCCCCTCGTGGCCCCCAGTCGCTCGTGCCCTCAGTGGCCCCCTGGCCCCAGAGGCCCTTCATTCTCGTAGTCGTCGTTCGTTCTCAAAGGATGGTACATGGCACAACTCATGGCGCAACCGATGCGAAACCCATTGCTAACTTATGTTGCAATCTCGTGTTCAAGCCATGGCGCAAAGTGACTCGCAACTTGTGACGCCCGCCCGATCCGACAGTCGGGGTCCGCCCGCCACCCGCCCGTCTAGCTCAACCGCTTATTTTCCTGCTCTTAGCCGGCCTCCTGTCAATCCCAATCGTGCTTCATCCTTTTCCTCCAGGTATCTCTACTCTCTCTCTCTCTCTCTCTCTCTTCGGTCCTGTCTCCCCTCTTTCCCTGTTGTAAGGGCTGCGCCGCGCCAACTACACGTGCCAGGTAGTGGAGATGTACCCGCACGCTCTCGCCTGAGACTTCCCCACAATTCATTCAGGACTCACGCTTTGATCCGCCCGCCAGACCCGCCCGTTAGGGCCGCCCGCCTGACTTGCCTGTGACGGCAGCCCCAGCGGCTCGCTTGGAGGACTTGCCGGGTGCTTTCACGTCCCGCACACCCGACCCGCCCGTTAGGGTCCGCCCGCGGATCTGCAGGCCCCGCCCGCCCGACCCGCCCGTTGGGGACCGTTGCTCGACCCAACCGTCCGGGTCTGCCGCTTGTTTTCTGGATCCTCTCTTAAGCCGCCCACCTTCTAATCTCTCTCGTCCGCAGTTCCGCTCCTTCCCTCTGGTCCCTTGCCTCCCTCCCTTCCCCCACTCCTTTCCTCCTCGCTTTCTCTCACTCTCTCTCTCTCTCTCGCTCTCTCCCTCTCTCTTTCTGTCGCTCTCTCTCTCTCTCTCTTTCTCTCTCTCTTTCTCTCTCTCTCTCTCTTTCCCTCTCTCTTTCCTTTCTCACACCTCTTGCTCTTTTAGGGGCTGCGCCCAATACACGTGGCAGGTCACGAAGACGTACCCCCCAGAGGGGGTACGATCGAAGACGAAGAGCGCGGGTGTCGGGGGTTTGGGACATACGTGGTGAGGTACGCGCGAGCAGATAAGAGCGAGCAGTCTCAAACTGGTTGTTGTTGATGTTGTTGTTGTTGTTGTTGTTGTTGATGCTCTTATTATTGTTGTCGCGACTCGAAGGGTCTGGGCCCAGGGGTTCAAAGTCGCCCCCCGGACCTGAGCCCCGGGGCGCGCGGCGACGAGGAGCCTCTCCAGGATGCCACCCCAAAAAGGCAGCAGAAAAAAGCGCGGCCGCACCTCGAAACCCTCGAGCCGGGGGGGCCCCTCCTCCAACGGGTGGGGCGGCCCCTCGCAGGCCTGGAGATTGACACCAACACCAACATCGGCGCTTTGCCTCCAGCGAGGGAAGAAAGATCCCGATCTCGGCGATGGTGGTAATACATTCTGGCGTCCAAGGCGGCCGAGCTATGACCACCAACACCGAGAATCTAGGATCACCTTCCCCCTGTGGAGGCAACCCCCTGTCTTGGTGTTGGTGCCATTTTCCAGGCCCCCGAGCCCGGGCGCTCCTCGGCCTTCTGCTTCGGCAGCGCCTCCTTGCAGCCAGCTCCGAGCGCCTCCGGCTTGGTCCACTGCGTGAGGCACGTCCGCCGGGCGAGAGCGCCCCCGCTCGGGAGGCGGGCGTGCCCTCACCTTGCCCTCTTCCCCCTAACCCTCCTCCCCCTCCCCCTCACCCCCCCCCTGCCTCTCCTCCTCCTCCTCCTCCTCCTCCTCCTCCTCCTCCTCCCCCCTCCTCCCCTCCTCCTCCTCCTCCTCCTCCTCCTCCTCCTCCTCCTCCTCCCCCTCCTCCGCCTCCTCCTCCTCCTCCTCCTCCTCCTCCTCTTCCTCTTCCTCTTCCTCTTCCTCCTCCTCCTCCTCCTCCTCCTCCTCCTCCTCCTCCTCCTCCTCCTCCTCCTCCTCCTCCTCCCTCCTCCTCCTCCTCCTCCTCCTCCTCCTCCTCCCTCTCCCCCATTCCTCCCTCTCTCTCCCTCGGAGGGGAGGGGCACGGGGAATGTCGGTGGTCTCCTCCGTCATCCGTTTCTGCGGAACATGCTGGAGAGGGTACGCATACACACGCGTCGTGGGGGTCGAGCTTCGGCAACGCTGGAGAAATCCCATACTGGGCGAGAAGGGAGAAGACGAGGAGGAGGAAACGGACGATCCCGTGCCTTGGGGAAGAGAGCGTCATCCCGCCGCTGCATGGGCACAGCGCGCTGCCCGCGGCTCCCGCGGGGGTGGCCCTCAGAGCCTCAAGCTCGTCGTCGACGGAGACGTAGCAGACGGGGCTGTCGTCGGAGACGACTTGGGATGCCCCGTCGTCGGCGTCCAGCAGATTGGGAGCTTTTGGAATGGATGAATCTGGCAAGGCGCCAGGCAGGTGGAGCTCGATGCAATATAGGGTGTGGGGTGGCGCGGAGTCCGAATCTCCAGCCACCCCCCATGGGAGTGAGAGGCCTCCATTGTTTTTGCACTCCAACCACAGGAGAATCCTCGTGCACAGATCCCACCACCGCCTCACCATCACCTTGCATGACAGGAGCCTCACGATGATCCGCACGATCGCATGGAGGTTCACGACCCGAGGGTTGAAGAACTTCTCCGTGATGCCACTGCAGAATCGCAACATGTTCGGGGATGGTCGCCATCCTTGGCGGCGCCATGAGTCGATGCGGTCTCCGGCCGCGCAGCCTCTCATATGCGGCGCATCGCCTGGCGAAATCACCTTACCTCGCGCTGCCGGCCTGGTTGTTGATGGCCTCCATCAACGCGGTCCCCTGTCTCCGTGGTCGACCAAGCCTCGGACCAAAGATCTTCGGCGAATGCGTTCCGCATGTCCGCAAGCAGTTCGTCGCTAGCCCCAACGAACAAATGACCGCCCTCGGGCCTCATAAGTTACTTGACTGTGAACGGCGCGCACCATTCCATCCAGTGCTGGAACAAGCCCACGTGCTCGTCCTGATAGAAGAGGCGCGTGACGGCCTTCGATGTTCGACACCGTTGCGGGATCAACTGGCAAGCGTCGCCGCGCATCCGTCCGCATGATGGTGCGACGGAGTAGGCATCGACGCCGCTTTCCGGTTCACCAGGGATCATGGCGAAATTGGTTCCAGGAGCGAACATGGCAGCATCATTCTCGATCCAAACAAAGAAGCGGCTGGCAGATGCCGCCCTGGAACGAAGATCGCCGTGCGAGAACTTGACCGCCAGGGAGCCCCCGATCGTCGGATTCCGACGGTTCGGAGCCATCGAGATCGAGCGGCGGGTTGAGCCTCTCAGTATTCTGAAGCACCAACGGAACACGCACACAAGGTTTCGGAGCTGGGCGCGGCGGGCCACGAGGATTACGGAGTCGCGATATAGGCAGGGGAACCTCGTGGGATGTGGCATGGTTCGCCCCTCCTTGCGTGGTCTTCTGTCTTGGAAAGCCATCGCATGAAGTTCGCCTGCCCGATGCCAAGCCGCGCGGCGAAGATTCGATGCGGCCCCCATGAGTGGGATGCGTGCTCGGGCCGTCCTCGCCCAGAACGCTTCGCAAATACCCCAAGCCTTTAACCAAATGGCGCCAGCCAGGCGGATTGGAGGCGCTGTCATCCTCGACTGCGGCTCGATGAGATGCGGCATGTTCCGCATAGCCTTTGGCACGTTTGAAAGCTCGCCGTGCTTCGTCGCCGCCCGGCTCGCGAAGGTCTGCCCCCGGCGGTGTGCTCGTCACTATCTTAGAAGTGACGCGGATGCGCAGAGAGCCCAACGCAGCGCCGTCAGGAAGCAGATGTGTGAGCGCGCCAGAGAAATTGCACTGCATCAAGCTGGTGTCCACCGTCGCCTCGGCCACGTGGCCGCGCTCGTTGTCTTGACCATCGGGTCGGTCTCCATCAGCATCAGCAGATATAGTGCCAGCGGTGGGCGAATCAGCATGACCAGGACAAGGCGGTCGATCATCATGGGTCACATTCTGCATGACCTCCACCGCCGCGCTCCCGTCGATCATGTCTGCAAGGCTGCCAGGCCCAAGCTCGCCCTCCCATCGACGACAGCGAATGGCGCTGAGGAGCGGATGTGTCGCGGCAAATTGGCTAGATAACGCCCGAGAGGCCGAGGGGCACGGTTCCTCTCCCATACTATTAATGCCAACATCCGTGGGCGACGGGAAGAACCCGTCGTGAACCGCAAGCCTGTGTGCATCAAGACCAAGCGTCCCAGAATCCCCATCGCAATCCCCGTCGAGAGGAGGAAAATCAGCACCTTGCTGTCTTGCGAGCTGGATCATGGCAAAGGAGGGCCGCGAAGAAGGGAAACGCAAACAATACATCATGTCTGTCCCGTCTAAACTGCCATACGACGAGGATTGGCTTGCCAGCGCCTAATCCACAATTTCTCGCAAACGAGTGAGAATGCAATCTGCCGTCTCTCGTTCTCTCTCTGGCGAAGCTCACGTTATCCGTTGCCGTGGGTATTCACGCCCTTCTGCAGAAGAGGTAGCAAGCCTCATCGCGCAAGTTCCTCGCAAACATTTCGCCCGGACGAGCGCGCCGTTTCGGATCAGTGCTGACCAACCCCATCGAAGACATCATATCGAAGAGGATACTGCGCACACCAGCCCCTCCAATCCACAAAGTCCGACCTATGGAAATTGGCGAAGGATACCGTGGGGAACCATCCGCGCGCCCATGCACCCGCGCGCTGCAGAAGCGCTTGCTGAGCTTGGAAAGCGCGTCCAATGTCGATCGACTACGATACCATGTCCCTACAAGCCTCGTCAAAAATAAACAGAAACGCAGTTGGAAATCACGACGATCGATCTTCTCGGGCACTTGTTAGAAACTGCGTTCTTCAATGCTGCGGAGGGGTCGTCGGATGTTTGAAGCCCTTGCGTCCACGTCAGATATTTAGCGTCAGCATTGGAGTAGCGCTGACCATACAATCACCGAATACAGAATCCCTGTTTATTTTTGACGAGGGTTGTAGGAGCACCACACGTTGGCAAGTGACAGACGGGCGCGGACATGCCGCCACTGCCAAGCACCAGACCCATCATAGGCCCAGGTGCTTCCGGCGAAGGGTCCGGGAGAGATAGGTGCCTCGTCACCACCAGCAGGTTGACCTTCTGCAATATCGTGGATGCCCATCGTCGTTGCAGCATCGAACGCATCGAACAAAGAGGTTCCGTCGTCGTGGAGCAACTCCTCATGCTCCTTCACGTTGTCATGCAAGCTGGGATAGATTTACCTATTAACCTTGCGTCCCTTGAGCATTGACTTGCGTAGGCGACAACCAACTCCCATCAAGCGCATCAACCTCATCACCTGCACGACGTGGTCCAAGGGTAGCTCAACGGAGACCTTCACCATCAACAAGAGGGTGGCCGATCTACCGTGACAGGACCAGGGTTGCAATCTGATTACACAAGACCTTGCTCACGGCTGCTGTTGCACATCGTCAGGTGGAAGTACGATGGAAAAGCCATGCGCAGCTAAGTGCATTTGAACGCGGCCAGTGTCTCTAGAACCTCCTCGCCTCCAGGGATAGGTGGGGCATCTCAACCCTCATCGTTGCTGACCGTTGACAAGACATCTTCCAAATCCTCTTCCACCACGTCTTCATCTTCACCGTCACCGTCAGGAGGAGGAGGAGGAGAAGGAAAGGAGGAAGAGAAGGACGAGAAACCGCAAGCGCACCGACTTTCAGACAGTTGCCTGGGTCGCCTGCGCTCACGGGCCCGCGCGAGCACTGCTTCCAACGGGGTGGAACAAATACACACTGTCCCTCACGGTGGGCCCGATCACCGCGACCTGGAGAAAATCGAACCCCAGTCTCACGGCGACCGCCGAATGTCTCACGTACACAGCACTCCTGCGTTCAGTGCTCTACTCAGAGGTTCGACGACGAAACGTTGCGCGCGAGCGTGTGATTGTGCGGAGGGAGGCGGAGACAGCAGCGAAAGAGAGGGCGGAAACAATGAGGAACCCGTGCGTGCGTAATTACACTTACCAGGCACGGCCGGCGGTACTCGCACAGTCCAAACTCTTGCCTCACGGGCAAAACGCACCCCTGGCATCACCGGCACGACGGAGGCCAGGAGTACGGCCCATACACCGACGGTGCGGACGAGCCACGCAACGGTTCAGCGCAGCACGTCCTGGACTGCGGCGGATGAATGCCCAGCTGCAACTTAGGAGCAGAAATCTATACACCGACGCACTTCCGGCCCCGCACTGAAACTCGCACAAGGAAGCGGATGCTGGCGTATACGGGCACCTGGTGTATACATGTTCCATCGTTTCCCTGGGATTGAGAAACAGCCAGCCATTGGCAATGTATGTGATCCAGGTCCCAGGCCCCCCACCCACCACCATGCTGATGGTATTGGGCCCCCCCCCGCCGATGGGCCTGGGCCCCGGCCCCCCCCCTGTGTGGAGGAGGAGGAGGAGGAGGAGGAGGAGCAGGAGCAGGAGGAGGAGGAGGAGGAGGAGGAGGAAGAGGAGGAGGGGTGTGGTGTGGCCTGGCCCCCCATCTCTGCGGGCCTGCTCCCCCCCCCCCGGTCGACGACGGCGGCGACGACGACGGCGGCGACAGCGACGACGACAACGGCGGCGACGACGACGACGACGACGACGACAGCGACGGCGACGGCGACGGCGACGGCGACGGCGACGGCGACGGCGACGGCGACGACGACGACGACGACGACGACGGTGGCGACGACGGCGACGACGACGACGGCGGCGACGTCGTCCCCCCCCATCCCATCTGGGGGTGGGGGTGGGGGGGGGCCCGCCGAGTCTTGGGACCCATCCCATCTGGGGAAGGGGGCCGCCGGGCCGGGAGCCGGGATCATACACGCTCCAGTTTCCGAGAATGCTCAACGACTGCGGGGCCCAACACTGAGCGCCTCCCTGACGGCGGCGTGCCAGCCGACCAGACAACCCACGCGAGGCATTGCTCGAGCGGTCCCGTCAGGCAGAACTGCGAGGCGGGGATTTGTCCATATCCACCGCCTGGGAACCGACGTCCTGGTGCCGCAGCGGGCGGTGGAAGTTGAAGCACCCTGGAGGCCCGAATAGTCTGGAAAACTTAGAAGCACTTGGATCTTTAACCCTCCTGATCCTCGAGTGGGCCCGCGCGAGGTGGGCGTCGTGCACAAGCACGAGTCCGACCTCGCGGAAGCTTCCCGCGAAAGGTCGCAGGACTCGCTTCCAGGCGGTGTTCCGCGTTGGCCCACGAGGGCCCGAATCTATCCATGAAGATTGATCCCCCATGCGGTGCAGATGGATAAGTCCTGGCCTCGGAAGAACTCCTGCGCATCCCAGGAGGTGAAAGAGACTCAGATGACGAGAAGGCCCCGGTCCCGAAGCCTCCATCCGGACAGATCGCCCCCCCCATCATCTGGGCCCGCCTTCTCCCTTCGGCCCCTCCTCTTCCGTTCCCTCATCAGGATGAGGAGGCGGAGGACCGTCGTCTTGGCCCCTTGAGTGGCCAGAGCCAAGACGCCCATCGTGCTGGTTCCGAACAGTCGAGCTTTCAAGCATTGCCGATGGCCCGTCTTTCCTCCTCCCTCGTGCTCATCCCCGTTCTCCCTCCTGCTCACCCTGAGGCGGCCATGCCTTCAGAGTCCGAAAGCCGCCTTGGGGAGGCACCAGCCGATCGAATCATTATGTCGCCTCCGTAGAAGTCGCTTGAGCAGTGCTCCTTCGTGGGAGGAGAGGGGGGAGAGAAATGAGTAGCATGAGCGGAGAACGGCATGGCGACAGCAGGACAACCGCACGGGACAACCGTGGAACGACCTCGGGGAGCGGTCTCCTTCTCCCTCTTCTCCCTCTCATCACTCCCTGCCCCCCCCCCCTCCGCATACCTTGTCCTCCAAGCCGCCGTCCCGGCTCGAGGGGCTTCGGGCGCTGCTATGAGGCCGCCGCGGGCCTCCCCGCGGGACAAAGCCATGCGCCGTGTCGGCCCGCCGCACTTGGGCTGCCGCGGGCGCGGCCGTGGCGTGCTGAGCTCTGGCCACGCGGACCTCCCCGAGGGTCGTCTACTGCAGTGGAGGCCAGCCCACAAGAAACCTTCCACGAGAAAGCCAACCCCGAGACCCCAGGACGTCCACTGATGTTTGGCGTGGGAGCGTAACGCTTTCCATCGCAACACCATCGAGGCCCCAGACACCCAGGGCACCCTGGAGGCAAGCAGGGTGTTTCCTGGCATGGGTTTCCGCTGTACGGCAAGATCAAGCAGGCCTGAGCCCGCCTGGCACCGCCGGGCCGGGTCCCAGCAGGCCCCAGCTTTGGTGCTGCTTAGGCCTTCGGCGGCCCGTCTCAGGCTGAGCAGGCCTCACTGCTCTAGACAGCCCCGCCAATGGCACAGTCAGAGAGGCAGCGATGCAGGCAGGGGCTGCAGGCAGCGAAGCTTCTCAGGGTGCAGGCTCATGGGCCTGCTCTCATCTTGCGGCACTCCGAATTGGTCGTCATCTCGCCCTTGTCTCTGGTCTCCCCCACAGCCAGGCCAACGCCAACCATGTCCCAGACTCCCACGAGGAGCAGCTAGCAACTAGCAGCACGGAGGCGCCGGTGGCAAGCGCCCAGCGGAGCAACCCACACCCAGCCAGGCCACGCCGCACAGCCCCATCATCATTCCGCCTGCTTCAGCTGTCGCGGCCAAAGATCGTCCCAGTTGGTCCGAGACACCATCAGATCCAGAAAAGCTCAAGACGCACCGCAACAAGGTCAAGATGACGATGGGCGCACTTGGGAAACGCATTGCCTGCTCCTGAACCATGGGCATTCAGCCCTCCCGTCGTATAGATATAGAGCTTGAAAGTCGGTGTTGTTGCACTTGTACATTCACGCGCAGTCAGCTCGGGACAGGGCCGCGAATCAGGAAAGGTACCTGGACGAAGGGGTCGGCTTCAATGGGCTATCGAGGAGGAGCACAAGGCCCGGTTGGGCCTCAGAATGCGCTGCACGCGGACGTCAAGCAGGCCGAGGATGTGCTGGCATCGTTCCAGGGACTTCAAGCAGCGCACGAGGCAGAGGCAGCGAGGATTCGAAAGCAGCAGGCGGACGTCGACGCCCTCATGACGAAGGCAGCAACGCCCACCTCAAGCAACCCGCAGTACTCCTCTTCTCCGTCCGCTCAGCCCAGCACCGCGTCTTCGCTTTCAGCCAGCAGCGCCCCCGCAGGTCTTTCCTGCAGCCTCGCCTGCCCCGCCGACCGCGCCGCCTCCCAGCTCGCGAGGGAAGCGGATGGCACCCACACCGCGGCGTGCTTTCGGGGGCCCACCTCGCAGTTCGCAGCCTTGCAGGGCACAGTGCAGCCAGTTGCGGCAGGGCTGCAGCAGACTCCTGCTGCTGCTGCTGCTAGGGCCCCGGCGCGGGTGCCGCCCCCAGCCGAGGCAGCGGGGCGCAGCGGAGGAATCGCTGCGGCTCTGGGGAAAGCAACAGGGTACCGATACCGCTACAGTACTCCACGGACCTCTCCTGGGGCGCGTTCTGACCAGAATTTCGAAGCGAATCCAGTCATGGCGACGAGGGCCTCCCAGGAGAGGCCCGAAAAGGCGGAACAGAGGCAAGTGTAGCGGTATCTATCGATACCTTCTCCTGCTCTGCGGCTCGTCGAGGATCCCAGGCGCCGGCGGGGCAGCCCTTAGCTGCAGCCACGTCCATCGCAGCAGCAGCTGCGGCCCTCCTCCCCCTCCTCCTCCTCCTCCTCCTCCTCCTCCTCCTCCTCATCCTCCTCCTCATCCTCCTCCTCCTCCTCCACCTCCACCTCCACCTCCTCCTCCTCCTGCCTTCTCCTCCTCCTCCTCCTCCTCTCCTCTCCTCCTCCTCCTCTCCTCCTCCTCTCCTCCACCTCCTCCTCCTCCTCCTCTTCTCCTCCTCCTCCTCCTCCACCACCTCCACCTCCCCCTCCTCCTCCTTCTCCTCCTCCTCCTCCTCCTCCTCCCCTCCTCTCCTCCTCCTCCTTCTCCTCCTCCTCCTCCTCCTCCTCCTCCTCCTCCTCCTCCCCCTCCTTCTCCCCCCCTCCTCCTCCCTCTCCTCCTCCCCCTCCGCCTCCTGGAGGCCTCCGTCCTGTTCTCGGAGCCCCATCTCCTCGGGGGCCGCAGCCTCCTCGACATCTCCCCCTCAGGCCGGTGCTCCGCCCGCAGGCGTCCGGCACATGCGCCGGAGGAGGCGGCGGGCCCTCCCACGGCCAAGGACGGGGATTTGCTGCCGGATATCTCGGAGGAAGAAAGATGGGCCGCTCAAGCCTTCCATGCAAGCGATCGGGGGGGGGTCCGGCGGCAAGGGCGAAACCCTCCACAACAGGTAATCCTAAGCCGTCGGAAGTCCGCGTGGATTTCACGGGTCGGCTCTGGATCGCCCTCCTCTGCCGCGCGAAGCGCGCTGGTGGCGGCGCTGGTGGCGGCGCTGGAGGCGCCGCGAGGGGGATGCAGTGCCGACAGAAGACGTCCGCGAGGACCTCCGACAGACTTCTCTGGGGTCAGTCCGAGCTATGCGAGAGCGGCAGCGGTGATGACGAGGGCTTTGGTGGCGCTGATGGTGAGGCAGGGGTGAGGGTAACTGAAGAGGCCCTGGGACACACAAATAAATAGACACAAAAAACAGGAATCCCCAATTTTCTCCATAGTTTCTGGGGTTCTGTCTTCCCCCCCACTTCCCATCGTTTCTTATATTTTCTGGGGAGTCGACGATCAATTGTGTCTGTGTCTGTGTTTTTGTCCCCCTCCTGAGTAGTGTGGTGCCGAGAAGGGTTACAGATACGCGTCCTCAGCCCGCTCGAGCTCTTCCCATCGTCCTCACAGCCCATCGCCCTCCGAGTGCTTTCTCTGTGTGCCGCGCGCGGGTGGTAACTGTTCGGCAGATCGGCCAGCGTCCCCACTTCCTGGCTGGACGTCGAAGGAGCTGCAACCAATATGAGCTTTGTATTGCTCCCATCGTACTTAAGGGCCACATCCCATAAATGATTTCGAGCACCCGGAAAAGTGTCGGAAGAGTGTTGAAACAGTGTCCGAAGAGTGTCTGCAGCAGGTTGGAACATCATAATATGAGCTCAGCGTTTGCTTCGCGCCCATTCGACAAGAGTTCCCGACCTCCTCCTCTCTGCAGAACTCTGGAGGGTTGTCTGCCCCCCTGGACGGCCAACTATAACTGCCACCAGACGCGGAGCGACGGTGTGCCGTCACACAAGTGGCGCGCTTCTGCAAAAGACCGCATGCACCCGAACAAAGTAGTGCTGATAACGCTACTTCCCGGACCTCTCCTGGGGTGTCTTGCCTTCTGACAAAGGTTCCTAGGCGAATCCAGCCGTGGCGAGTGGAAACGAGGGCGCCCCCGAAGACCCAGAAAGACGGACACGGTGGAATGGTAGCAATATCGGTTCTTGCTCCTCCTCTGACTATCGCACCCACTTCCCCCTCCTCCTCATGATCGAAAGGACCCGCGCACCTCGATCTCCGCGCTGCAGACGTCGTTGATCTTCATGAAGGCCTGGTGAGGAAGGCGCGCTGCTGCACAACGGAAGACACTGTTCCACAAGTCTGTCTGGCAGCCGCCCGTCCCGCGTCTGTCCGTATCCGCCACTGCGGCATGCACATTGTTTGCCCATCCCGCGGCCGCGACTCGCATCCTCTCCAACTTTGCGTGTGCCGGTCCCCTTTCTTGGAACCCCGACCGCCAAACTCCCGATGTTCCTCTGCGGTCGCAACTCACTCTCCTCGCGAGGAGGAGGAGGAGGAGGCTCCTCCCCCTCCTCTTTCACATCCATCAACCGCCTCACCAGCCTCCTCCGGCGCATCGTACTGCTGCTCCTGCCCCTTGCCTCCACCGCCGTGTCTTTTATTATGTGTTCCCCCCTGGCCTTCCGGAGCTGGGGTCTCGTTCTGGATGGAGCAAGGCTGGCTCTCACGATCCTCGTCCTGCTGCCTGCGTTCTGCATCCCTCTCTGCCACTTCCTCGCTGCGTCTCCTCCGTCATTCCTGGACGCTGCCACGCGTGCACATGCCGCCACCGTGCGAGGCCCCGGGGGGGGGGGCGGAGGCAGCAGCCACCATGGTAGACGACTGCGAGGGCCTCTACGACGCCCTGGGGACCAGCGTCAGCGCAGGTCTGGGATCAGATGACTGATGGTCGGAGTGCGATCGAGGCGCCAGGACTGCGACAGGACATACAGTCGGGCCCCTGAAAGAAGGAACGCTAAATGAGGAACGAAGCCCCTTCTTGGCCCTGTATGCGCCTCCGTGCCCCAGGAGGGCAAGAAGAACAGCACTGGAGGAACCCAAGGAGCATCGAGCCCCTTCGGAACCCAATCTGTTCCTTGTTTCAGCGTCTTGACTGTAGTCTCCGGCAAGACCACCATGCGCTGCATGCACTCAGCCGCCGTGCCGGCCGACGGCCTCACCAAAAGTAGTGTGCCGAGGCTCGTGGCACACGGATCGATGTCTGTTACGCGTGGCTACCGGCGGCTGGTACACTTAGGTCGGGCCTGTCCCCCTACAGGGGAATTCTGGGCGAACAATTCAAAATACTCCAAAAATATACTAAAAATTTCCAAAAATAGTTAAACCATCGTCCATGGACTATTTTTCTACTATCTTTGAATATTCCCCCTATAGAGGGACACGCCCGACCTAATGGTACACGGCAAAACCTTCACCTCACCTCAGAAAAGAAGCATCTGGATTCAGGGCGCCGAGACATCCTGGACGATGACGTGATCAGGGACGGCAAACCCATCATCTACGACGAAGACGGCGCTGGATTCCGTGTGCCGCGACCGGTCCCTGGAGGACTGCGAGTACTGGACGATGTGCGAGCTCGAGGAGAAACGCGACCTGCCCATCTGAAACTTGCGGTGCCCATAGCTTATAATTAATTTTACTTATTATTCGGTTGCTCCTCACGCTCACTCTCGGTCCTGCAGCCTTTCTGGTACGTGCTACGGCCGTTATGGCGATAATCGCATCTTCTCGAAATCCCGAGGGAGATTAAAGAGGGACGGGGCCAGAGGGACCCTATTTTCCAATGCAGAACACTTCCACATCGCGAATCAAAAAGTTGCAACTGCATTATTGATTCATTGTTCAGGCCACGGTTCATAGATTGCAAAATTGGCTTAAACCAAAAAACAAAATTGTCACGCCCGCAAGTGGTACGGAACAAATGAGTAAGATGCCGAACAGCAACTGTTGTCTAAACCGACAGCGGCCGCTGTTGGGCACCACCGCCATCGAGATCGGGAGCACCCTTCCTCGGTGGAGGCACACCGCCGATGTCATCGTGTTGGTGCCAACCTCTGGGCCTCCGAACAAAAAGGATTGGTCGATCCGCGTTCTTGCTCACCCCCGCCGCAGGCGCCCCGACCCTCCGACACCGAGGTCCTCCTGGGTGTCTGCCGCACTCGCCCCCTCCTCCTCCTCCACGCTCCATCCTCCTCCTCCTCCTCCCCTCCTCCTCCTCCTCCTCCCTCCTCCCATGGCTCACTCCCCCTCCTGCCCTCCTCCCACCTCCTCCTCCCATCCTCCACTCCCTCCCTCCTCCCTCCTCCCATCCTCCCTCCTCCCTCCTCCCTCCTCCTCCTCCCTCATCCCATCCCTCCTCCTCCCTCCTCCCATCCTCCCTCCTCCCTCCTCCCTCCTCCGCCCACCTCCTCCCCCTGCCGTCCTGACCTCCTCACTCCCTCCTCCTCCCTCCCTCCCTCCCTCCCTCCCACTCTTCCCTCCCTCCAACCCTCCCTCCCTCGATAACACTCAATAAAATAGACCTCCCTCCCTCCCTCCCTCCCACTCCTCCCTCCTCACTCCCCTCCCTCCCTCCCTCCCTCCCTCCCTCTCATTCCCTCCCTCCCATCCCTCCCTCCCTCACATCTACCCTCCCTTCTCCTCCTCCTCCTCCGCCTCCTCCTCCTCCTCCTCTCCTCCTCCTCCTCCGCCTCCTCCTCTCTCCACCCTCCTCCTCCTCCTCCCCCCTCCTCCTCCTCCATCCTCGCCTCCCACCCCCTCCTCCTGCTCCCACTGCTCCTCCCTCCTCCTCCTCCCTCCTCTCCTCCTCCTCCCCTCCTCCTCCTCCTAGCCTCCTCCTTCCTCCTCCTCCTCCTCCTCCGCACTCGCCCCCTGCTGCTGGCACCGCGTGCCCCCACCCGGCTCGCGACGGGCCGCCGGCGCCGCCTTGCAATCCGCCGAGATCTCCAGGGGCGCCTCGCCCGGCTCGGCCTCCCGCGGGTTGCCGTCGATGTCCGTGAGGGCGTGCTTCTGCGAGCGCAGGGGGTCCGAGGCAACGACTGGGAGTGGGACGCACAGGGACATACTAATACTATATGTCCTCCTTGGAGGCGCGCGTCCGACCCGAACATATAGTATACCCATCTTGTAGTAGATCGTTTCCCGAGCGGTGTGGTTAGAAAGCGCCCGCCACGACGCATATGCTATAAGATTTCTCGGTGCGCGCGTCGCCCTTAGGAGGACGACGCACATATAGAATAAATATGTTGGGGTGCCGCCCATGGGAGGTCTTCGTCGGAAGGACTGGGAGACTTCGCCCCCCTATTGGGAGACTAAGTACTAAGCCGGGGCAGGCCGCGTAAGAAGCGGGATGAAGCGGGAGTAAGCCAGATCGAGCGGGATCAAGCCGGAACCAGCCGGATTTCGGACCACGGCAAAGTCAGGATTGGACCTCCCAGGAACTGCATTCGAACAGGGCGGTGGACGTGACCAGGGCGTTACATCATTTTTCCCCGTCGGCGTTTTCTCACAGATTCGGGACCCAGAGATCGATCCGGCTCAAATACTGCAGCGGGAAAATCCAGGAACCTTCACATGTATCGATCTAGCTCTAGAAATGCCGCGGAAAAAACTGGATCCGGGGCTCCAGTCGTGATTTTTCACTATGGTTTTTCCTTCGCGCCATCGGATCCAAGGGGGAGGATGATTAAGCAAAAAACGACCCCTATTCCTTTGTGAGGGGACCTAAGCTAGGATGGGCAAAAAAACCAGGAATAGGGGGTCTTTTCTGCAGATGTATCAGACCTAGACACCCAAAATCATTACCCCTAATTCGAAGACGGAGACCTCAGTGAGGCCACGTCTGCATCGTGTTGTTAGGGTTAGGGATTCTTTTGTGCTCGATGAGAGGAGGGTGCCGTTTCAGCTGCGCACAGCGCCGCAGCGCTCCACCAGGCACCTCGAAGAAACCGCACTCCAGTGCAGACCACCGCTCGGCAAGAGAAGGGGATGAGACACCAGGTGGCACAACCTGCGTCGCACCGTTTTTTTGGGCGTCGCGCACAAGGAGGTAGAGGGAGGGGGGACGGCTCCTTGGCAGGAGGCTGCTTCTCAGAAGGCGCTGGCCCTGCATCTGGAGATCAAGCCCGCGCCTGGTACGAGGTAGGGGTGCTTCTGAGAAGCCCGTCCCCCTCCCCCCACCCCACCCTGCGCGTGGCTGAGTTTTTGTCAGCAGATGGCCGCAAGTGTCGCCTGTCGTCCACCTCCTGCTCGGCCTGTTCGATACTTACCCTGCCTTCTTCCCGCTTGTCCCAGCTGAAGGGGCCCTAGGACACACAACTAGATAGACACAAACCCGAGGATTCCCTTATTTTCATTTTCAGGACTTTCGTATTCCCCCCGCTTCCGATCTGTTCTCCAAGAAATGTCCTGGAAATGCCGATTCATTGTGTCTGTGTGTTTTTCCTCTCCTGGCTTATGTTGTTCCCATCCTACTCAAGGACCGCATCCCAGAAATAATTTCGAGCACCCCGAAACGTGTCAAAAGAGTGTCGGAACAGTGTCGAAACAGTGTCGGGCGAGTGTCTCCCCGGGCCCGACACGTGAAAACCCTTGAATTTTGGTGCTCTTTTGGGCGCTCGAAACTCTTCCTGGCGGTCAAGGCTAAAGTACGTTGGAGCATCATAACTCCTGGCCAGCTGCTATGTGCCGCCGGCCCCAGGAGACCGCTGAGAAGCAGCACGTCAAAGGGAGGCCGCCGGGCCCGCCGCTGCCGGCGAGGCCGGCCGTCGAGGACCACCGGGCTGCCGGAGATCTTGTCGCGGAGACCGCGTGATCTTACAGTCGAGGCGCATACAGGGCAGTTTTTAATACATTGGATGTTTAAACATATATGTTTTAATGCATGATTAGTGTATGATAAATTTATGCATGAGCTCATCGTTGTTTTTAAAACAAAATCCCTGCATCTGTTATACATGATCCGCAGGCGGAGCATGTATTAAAAACGGCACTGCACGAAGGATGCACGATGAGGGTGCACGGGTTAGGTCGGGCATGTCCCCCTACAGGCAGATTTTTGAGGACGAGCTAAGAGTAGCCAGCAAATAATCAAACATGATGTAAGAAAGCGCACATTCGTCCCCTGACTATTTTTCCGATGTTTGAATATTCCTCGTGTACGGGGACGTTCCCGACTTCATGCAAGGGCCTGGCAAGGCCCTTACAGTCGAGGCGCAGAAGAAGGATGCACGATGCCGTCGGGGCGTTGACCTGAGGAACCCTAAATAAGGAACGAGGCCCCCTTTCTCCACAAGATAGGCTTCGGTGTCCCATCGAAGACCTGAGGAGTATCGAAGGCAAGCTGTAAACAAACTAAGGAACACTGAGCCCCTCCCAAGCGAAAACGGTTCCTTCTTCGGCGCCCCGACTGGAAGGGTGTAAGGGCCACGGAGGGCCATGTCGACACCCTTCGAGAGGGGGCGCGGCCAGCGAAAGTGGTGGCCAAGGGAGGACGGGAAGAACGGGCAAGGCCGCCTCGGAAGGTTGCTCGTTCTAGCGATGCGCCCTGGCAGAACATAGCCTGCAGGCCGCCCTTGCGAGTCCCACTGCCAAAGAAGTAACGACAGAAACAGCACCCGCTCAGGAACACCATGAACAAGAGTTCCCCCAGACAATCAATGGGAAAACCACCGATGGATGCGCGCACGCAAGTGAACTCCAGGCCCACGGGGCAGCTTATGGAAGACCGTCTCGATGCAACTCGTTCTCGAAAGGTCAGCACACTCCTTTTCCAACGAACCCAACACCTTGCCAATACCTCGCCTCTGCGTTGCGGACTTGCCCTCTCGGGCCTCAAGTGGAGCTCCCTGTGAGGCACGATCCGAGAGAGCGGTGTGCCGAAATGGACTCGGGGCGCATACGGACTCTCCCTGTGGGGCACGATCCGTGTAAGAGATGTGCCCACATGGGCAGAGGGCGGCACGACAACTTGCTCACTGGGGCCACAGCTGGAGCTCCGCCATGTGGCACGACCTTAGTAGGCCCCAGAAACGGCAGGGCCATTTTATTACCGATTCCGAAAAAATGTCTCTTGAAAATGGAAACCGCAGAAACATGCCGACTGGAAACGGCAATAAAAGCAACTCCAAGATTGGAACCAAAACTGGAACTGGCAAAAAAACGGCGACGGAACCGGTAACAAAAAACGGCGTCGGAACCGGCACAAAAACGGCTAAACGGAACCGGTTAAAAACGGCCCTGTCGTTTCGAGGGCCCATTAAGGGCACGACCCGCATGAGGCCTGTGCTGCCAAGGGGGGAAACACGAAGGAGGGAGACGCGCGGCGCAGCGGAGAGAAACCGAGGACCCAACAACGAAGGACGTCTGGGGCAATCGCTGGTGGACTGTTCTGTTCGCGACGCCGGGAGGCGTTTGTCCTTCGCCCCAAGCTGCGGGCAGCGAGAGCGTGGAGCGACTGCGAAGAAAACGCTCCTATGGCCGGTTGGGAACCTGAAGAGATATCCGACACCGTGCCGCCGGGCACGGAAGTGGGCGTGTCCTCAGGTCCTTTGCCCAGGCCCTCTGCGCCTCAGTCCTCGGTTCTGAGAGCTCCCTGTCGCTCGGACGTCCCTTCACTGTGCCTTTTTCGGTGTCGTGCGCGGCTTCCTCGCAGGGTGATCCAGGATGCTCTTCAATAATCCCCGCCGGGAACAGGTGCACACGTCTGGGCGACACCAAGAGAAATCAATCCGGGCCCAGGCCCCAACTTTCCGAGGCCTCCCTGGGGCCTCTCGCGTGCCCACGGGGCCCCCCTCCGCATCTTATCGCGTGACGTCTTCGGGCCGAGGGCTCGGAGACGGTCCTAAGAGGGCCCCGGGGGGGCCCCCAAGACGGTCCAAGAGGGCTCCGGGTCGCCGAAGGATCGCTCCCAGACTTTCGAGGTGGCCTCCATGGCGGCCCAAGAGCCCTCCAAGACGCCCCAGGAGTCCTCCATGAGGGCCCCCAAGAGGCCCAAAGAGACCAAAATAATTGATGATTACCCTTAGGTTTTCGGCCGTCTCGCCTTTTCGGCTCCCCGACGCTCCAAGACGGCCGGAGAGGCCCCCAAGACCGCCCCAAGACAGCCCAAGAGACATCCAAGAGGGGACCAAGAAGGTCCAAGAGGGCCCCAAGACGGTCCCAAAAGGTGTCCAAGAGAGGGAACACGAACAGAAACTCCGAGCCTTCCGCCCCAAGAGGCCCCCAAAGGCCCCCAAAGGCCCCAAGAGGCGCGCAGGAGGGGTCAAGAGGCCCCAAGAGGCCCCCAAGAGGCCCCAAAGCGGCCCCCAAGAGGCGTCCAAACTGCCTCCAAGAGGCCCCCGAGAGGCCTCCCACGAGATCCCAACGAAGGTCCAATAGGCTTCATACCGACAGGGGCACGCTTGACCACTGTATCTGGCATTCAAGATGAGTCCCTGGGCCCTGGCCCTTCAACAATACATTGGAAGCCGATCCGACAACATGGACACAGGCCGAGGAGGCTGGTCCCGCGGGGCGCCCCCGGATGGCCCACGACGCCCCCAGCTGGCCCCCCGGCGGCCCCAGAGGACCCACGAAGGCCCTCATGAGGCCCTGGAGCCAACATGGGCCAAGGACGGCCCAATATGGCCCCCAAGGGTGGCCACAAGACAGCCCAACGCTTGCCATCGCTCGGACGTCCATTCCCTGTGCTGTTTTCGGTTTCGTGCGTGTTTTTCTTTGCTCGATGATCCAGGATGCTCCGCCAGGGTCCTCGCCGAGAAAAAAATCACACGTCCGAGCGATGCCAGGAACGGTCCCCAAAGACGGGCCCCAAGAGTCCTATTGGGGCCAACAGGGTCCCATTAGGACTCCCAATGCAAACAGATAGGAAATGTTCCAGAAGTTGCCATACGAGGTTCGCATTTACCATTCCCAGTCCCTGAGCCTCCAAGACTGTCCAAGGCCCCCCCAAGATCGCCTTGAAACTGCAACACACACCAGGGCTGAACCTAAACGGTGTTCTTCGTTTTCGTTTTCGTTTTGTTTTCGTTTTCCCTCGTTTTGTCTTCAATCCGCCTTTACCGCAAAACGAAATCGAAACGAAAACTGCCCACGAAATCGCCAAAACACTCTTTAGGTCCAGCCCTGACACACACACACACACACATAACATCACTCAGCGGGCATCGAGAGGTGCCCCAGATGGCCCGCGAGGCCCCACAAAAATTGCACCGGGAGGGCCCCGAGAGTGACTCCACGGAGCCCACGAAGGCCCCGAGACAGCCCCACAGGGCCCCGAGACTGCTCCCAAATAGCCTCAAGAGACCCCAAGGCAGCCCATCGGGTTGGGCGAAAAGGGGGGCAGTATTGAGTCGGGCACGTCCCTCTACCGGAGGAGCATTCGACAATTGGCAAAAATAGTTTTGGGGTTACTTATCTATCATTTTTCGGGGGTCGAGGTTGAAAATATTAGGATTATTCTCGTTTTGAGTAAAGCACTGCGGTCGCACACCTTCTCCCGCCCCCTCTCCCCTTCTCTCCTGCCTCTCACCTCGCTCCTTCCCGTGTGCTGGCTTGCCTCCTACATGGCCATCCCTGCGGGGCTGCGATCTGCGAACCTGCCGCCACCTCCGAGGGCCGCTGGGGGGTCCGCGGAGTGGGGAACCACGCAGACTCATGTCAGACCTCGCCATCCACGGGAGTCCAAATCAGCCCCTGACGCAGCCGGGCGCAGACCAGGGGCAACCCCGCGCCGGCCCGCAAAATTCGGACGACGACGACGACGACGACGACGAAGACGACGACGACGACGACGAGGATGACGACGACGACGACGACGACGACGACGACGACGACGACGACGACGACGACGACGACGGGGACACGAGCACAGAGGGGGGACGAACGACGAGACGACAAAGGGAGAGGAACGAAATGAGGAGCCCCTCTTTTACCAGCCTGGAACATATCCCTATCCCTATGCTGGGCACCTCCTCGTCACGATGCCAACCTTAGGGATTCCCTGATTTTTGGAGGGCGAATCCCTAAGATCGTCATCGCCTTTTGGCGTGTCGACCTTAGGGAGAGGGATACGTTCGAGGCTGGTAACTCTTGGCGCTACGCGTTGCGCCGGAAGCCCTCCCCGCCTGCGCCGGGCGGCGGAGGTGCGCGGTGTCCCGAGGATGGCTGCTCTTCCCCTCGGGGCCCCTGGGAGGAGGGAGGAGGAGGAGGAGGAGGAGGAGGAGGAGGAGGAGGAGGAGGACAGCGCTCCCAGCGTGTGCCCACGGAAGGAAGCTGATGCACCAAACAAACCCTGACCTTCCAGAGTGCTAAAAAGTAGCCCTCCAGACCTATAGACCCAGCTGGACTGCCTAAGACCTCGACGGGGATTTCAGCGTCAAAGTTCTGGTGCTATTTTTGGCACTGCGGAAGGTCAGGGAAGGAGGGGGAGAGGACGGGGGTGGCACGGTGGTCAGTTCGAGAAGTCCACTGCGTTTCTCACCGTTCGCCTCCCCTGTTCGGGGGTCAGTCCGTGAGGGTCCTGGAGGGGGTACGTGTGATCACCCTTCAGGCACGTTCGAGGGCTCTCGGTCGTGGGGGACAAGGAAGATTTCGTACAGAAGCTGTCCTGATCTTGGTGGTCCCCTGCCACAGCAAGGCCGTTTTTCACCGTTTCCGAATCAGCGTCTTGAAAGTGGAAACAGCAAACACACGACGACCGGAATCATGAAAAAACGGCTCCAGGATTGGAACCGGAGCCGGAACCGGTAAAAAAACGGCGTCGGAACCAGTAAAAAAGCGGCGTCGGAACCGACAAAAAAACGGCAAAACGGATTCGGTAAAAAAACGGCCCTGTCGTTTCCAGGGCCCACTCAGGTCCTTGGGATCCGACTAACGACGAACGGGAGGAGGGAGGCGGGAGGCAGGA
>CAUYUJ010017664.1:227175-228749 GCA_963575745.1 Prorocentrum cordatum | reverse complement strand
TTAGTAGTAGTAGTAGTAGTAGTAGTAGTAGTAGTAGTAGTAGTAGTAGTAGTAGTAGTAGTAGTAGTAGTAGTAGTAGTAGTAGTAGTAGTAGTAGTAGTAGTAGTAGTATTAGTAGTAGTTGTAGTAGTAGTAGTAGTAGTAGTAGTAGTAGTAGTAGTAGTAGTAGTAGTAGTAGTAGTAGTAGTAGTAGTAGTAGTAGTATTGTAGTAGTAGTAGTACTACTAGTAGTAGTAGTAGTAGTAGTAGTAGTAGTAGTAGTAGTAGTAGTAGTAGTAGTAGTAGTAGTAGTAGTAGTAGTATTAGTAGTAATCGTAGTAGTAGTAGTAGTAGTAGTAGTAGTAGTAGTAGTAGTAATAGTAGTAGTAGTCGCAGTCGTAGTAGTAGTGGTTATAGGTATTGTTATTATTATTTGTAGTAGTAGTAGTATTAGTCGTAGTCGTAATAGTATTAGTAGTAGTGTAGTAGTTGTAGTCGTGTCGTAGTAGTTAGTAGTAGTGATGGTTCTTAGTAGTGGTAGTGTGGTTAGTAGTCTAGTAATATTGTAGTAGTTGTAGTAGTTAGTTGTAGTAGTAGTGTTTATAGTCGTCTCGCTGCGCCTAGCTCCCCTCGACCCCCCCCAGCAGCCGTGTAGTAGTAGTTTAGGCATTAGTAGTTATTATTTAGTAGTAGTCTTAAGTAATCCCCCCCAGCTTCTCCGTCTCGCTCAGCTCTCGCTCCCATTAGGTAGTAGTAGTAGTAGCAGTAACAGTCGGAGTAGCACTAGCAGTAGCAGTAGCAGTGGCAGTAGCAGTAGCAGTAGCAGTAGCAGTAGTAGTAGTAGTAGTAGTAGTAGTAGTAGTAGTAGCAGCAGTAGTAGTAGTAGTAGTAGTAGTAGTAGTGAGGTGAGGTGAGGTGAGGTGAGGTGAGGTGAGGTGAGGTGAGGTGAGGTGAGGTGAGGTGCTCTGGCCATTGCCGCCACAGACATCCTCGCAACGTTGACCTCGGATATGCCCTGCCCCATAGTGGTCTGGCCACTTCTGCCTGAGACATCCTCGACACTATGATCTTGTATATGCCCTGAGTTCAGGTGTTCAGGCCACTTACGCGTGAGACGTTCTCCGAATTCCGACCTCGGAGGTGCCCTGCCCCATGGTGGTCCGGGCATTTTCGTTTGAGACATCCTCGCATCTCTGGGTTGCGGGATGCACGTAGAGTTCTGTAGGGATTCGTGTAGGTTTCTTTAGGGATTCATGTCGGAGTCTTTAGGGATCCACGTAAGGTTCTTTAGTGATTCATTCGGGCTCTTTTGGGATTCATGTGGGGTTCTTTATGGATTCATGCAGGGTTCCAGGCGTCCGGGCACCTGGGCACCCGGGCACCCGGGCACCCGAACGGGGCTCAGGCAGCTCGGCATCCGGGCATCGCCCGGGCAGCCAGGCACCCGGGCATCCGGGCATGCGGGCACCATTTGGCATAATAAGGCACGGGCCCGGGCATCCGGGCACCCGGGCATCCGGGCACCCGGGCACCCGGGCACTTGGGCATCCGGGCACACGGGCACCCGGGCCGGCCCGGGCCAGGCACCCGGGCAT
>CAUYUJ010017664.1:172175-217175 GCA_963575745.1 Prorocentrum cordatum | reverse complement strand
AGCTACGGACCGCTCGAGCTGCATGTGCTTGAGAGCAGAGTGGAGGGAGGATGGAAGAGGGATGAGGCAGGAGGGAGGAGGCAGGAGACACGAGGCAGGAGGGAGGTTACCCGCTACCCGCAAGCGTGCTCTTACGCGTTTGTGCGTCAGAGCCCATGTGGCATGGATGGCGCCCCTGCTCCACCGACGAGCATCCGTTTCCGAGCAAGGTGGCAGCGAGCCTGGGTGCCAAAATCGTGCCATGATCAAGAGAAGGGAGAGACCCATCGAGTCGCTGCACAGGAAGACAGAGTGGACCACGGCAAAGGGCGCGCTGGGCACACTTGGAAAAGACGGCAGAGGTGCTTGGAACTGGTTAGCACAATCGAACTTCCTGCGAATCAGCAGCGACTGACGCTGAACCATCTTTCCTACCTCATCCCGAGATATCATTTAGTTCCTCCTCCGTCTCTTCTTCTTCCTTCTCCTCCTCTTCCTCCTCCTCCTCCTCCTCCTCCTCATCCTCCACCTCCCTCCCCCCCTGCCTCCTGCTCGTCATCACCCTTTTCTTCAACATTCCTCGCCTCCCTCCTCCTCCTCCTCCTCCTGCTTCCTCCTCCTCCTCCCATTTCTTCCTCCTCTTCCTTCGCCTTCATCCTTCCACCTCCTCTTCCTCCTCCGTCCTGCTCCTTCTCCTCCTCCTCCGTCCTGCTCCTTCCTCTTCCTCTTCCTCTTCCTCCTCTTCGTCCCTCACCCCTCGCAGGCGGCGGGGCGCTCTGCGCGCGTGTTCGAGCTGGGGGAGCAGCTGGCGGCGCAGCTGGCGGGCGACTTTGGCAGGGCTCGGGGAGAGGAAGTGGGGGTGGCCCAGGCGCTCGGGGCGCATCGAGAGGAGTGACGCCTGCCTCCGTGCATAGACGTGTACAGGGCCCAGGCAATTTCCGTTGCGAGAAAAGACACGATGGAGGGTGCTGGGCAATGCTCGGCCGGCCTCTGGGGTCCCTTTACTGGGCCCCAAGAGCGTCGACAAAAACACCGCGGGATGACCAGCCGTTCCTGGGCAAGCGGTCGAGACTTCTCGGGGTCCACGCCGTGAAAACCAACAACGACAATAAGAACAACAGCAACATCAACAACAGCAACAACCACAACAAGAACATTAACAGCAACAGCAACTACAACAACAATGACGACAACAACAGCAGCAACAACAGCAATCACACCACCACCAACAACACCACTAGCAACACCAGTAACAGCAACAACATCAACAACAGCAATACCAACACCAGTAGCAGCACCAACACCAACAACGAAACACCAACAATACCACCACCACCAACAACAACACCACCACCAACAACAACAGCAACCGCAACAACAACAGCAACAACATTACTCATTTTAATATTGTTCGCTCGTATCTACTCCAGTGCCATCCAACGTGTATTTCCCAAACCCTCGAGACCCGCCCTCTTCGTCTTCGATCGTATCCCTTTGGGGGGTATACCCTTCTTCCCTGCAGGCCGGGCCCTGGCAACCGGCGGGGCGGCCACGGACCGTCGGCCTGGCCAGCGGCAGCGCTGATCGGCGGCAGCCCGACCCCAAGAGGGACGGACAAGGGACCGACCACGACGACAACGACGACGACGACGACGAGCGAAAGCGAGCGCGAGAGCGAGAGCGAGAGCGACAGCGGGGCCACAAATAGCAGGAAGGGGGCCACGAAAGGCGACAGTGGGGTCACGAAGGGCATGCATATGGGGCCACGACGGGCGCGAACGAGCGGGGGCCACGAAGGGCATGCGTATATTGGGTTGCAGAGGACAAGGACGGGGCCACCGAGGGCAGCGACGGGGCCGCGACGGGCAGCGGGAGGGGCACGAAGGGCGACAGCGGGGCCACGAAACGCACGCATACAGGGCCACGATTGGCGCGATCGAGCGGGGGCTACGAAGCGCATGCAAATAAATATGGGGCCGCGAAGGGCAGCAAATGGACCACGAGTGGATGCAACGGTGCCAGGAAGGGCAGCGAGGGGGCCGCGAAGGGCTGCAACGGGTCCACGAAGGGCAGTGGGGCCACGAAGGGCAGCAACGGGGCTACGAAGGGCAGCGAGGTGCCTGGGGGCCTGAGTGTCGGGAGCGCGGCGCTTGAGTACATTGAGGTGAATTCCAACGCGAGAGCGCGATTCTTGAGTAAATTGCTAGCGAGAACGCGATTCCAGAGCGCCGAGAGAGTGATTCCTGAATACTTGCTTAGGAAATCCCAAGCGAGAGCGCGATTCCGGAGTAAACTGCGAGGAAGTCGCATGCGGGAGCGGGGGTCCTGGTTAAATCGTGAGAAAGTCTCAGGCGGGAGCCGTTGTTGTTGGGGGCGGCGCCAATTAGAGAAAGAGTAGCGCGCCAGAGTCAAGGTAGAACGGGAGGAAGTCTCGAGCGGTACTGCTGGTTTTGTTGGGACGGTGGCTCTCGGCGGCGAGCAAGAGCACCGGCCTTGAGTAGAAAAGGGAAGAGTCTCGAGAGGGAGCGTTGTTGTTGTTTGGGGGCCCGGTTTGCCGCCCTCCCAAACCGCTCGAGGGTGAGCCTCATTTTCAATGAAGATGTAGCTGGCGTTCGGGCGAGAGCGTCAAAGCGCCTGGGGGGCCCAACAATAATAATGGTTTAGTAGTTAACATTCGAAAACAACAACAACAATCGTTCTAAGACTGTTCGCTCTTACTTGCCCGTGTGTCATTCAAAACGAGTTTCCCACACCTTCGATACCCGCCGTTTTTGTTTTCGATCACCCCCCCCTTTGGGGGTATTCTTTCTCTTTGCGGGGGGCGGCGGGCTTAAACTGGCGGGCAAACCTGACCGGGCGGACAATTCTTCGTGGGCGTACATGCGCCCGCCATTTGGAATTGGTGTGGGCCCTGCAAAAGGAGGAGGGGGAGAACGAGGGAGAGTGGGAGGAAGGAGGGACGAAGGAAGAGGGAAAACGCCAGGAGAGAAGGAGCGAATAAGGGGGCGGTTGATTATAGGCAGAGAGAGAGAGAGAAAGAGAGAGAAACACAAAAAACAAACAAAACATATAAGAGAGGTAGAGAAACAGAGAGAGAGGGGAGAAAGAGAGAGAGAGAGAGAGAGAGAGAGAGAAAAAGAAAGGGAGTGAGGAGGCAGGAGAAGGGAGGGAGAAGGCAGGAGGGAAATGAGGGCCGAGAAAGGATAGGGCAGAGAGGCATAAGGATGAGGGAAGAGAGGAGGGAGACAGAAGGGAGGAGAGGAGGGAGGAGGGAGGAGGGAGAGGGAGGAGGAACAGGAAGGTAAGAGCGTGGACGTTCGAGGAAGTCCTAGGCGAAAGCGCCGTTCCTGAAGGAAGTCTCGGGTGGGAGCCCACGACGGGCGGGCGATCCCCTGACGGGCGGGTCGGGCGGATGGGACATTCAAGCGGGATGCCTGAGTATGGCGAGAGCGCGATTACTAAGTAAATTGTAACGGCGTCCTTGGTGGAGCGTGTTTCTAGAGCGTCGAAAGCGCGATTGCTGATTCAATTGCATGGAAGTCACAGGCGAAAGCGCAATTCCTGAATCAAATGTGAGCGGTTCTTTGGCGGGAGCGGGGGTCTGGATCAAACTGCGAGGAAGTCTTGGTTCAATTGCGAGAAGCTCTCAAGCGGGAGCGCTCCTGAGTAAATTGTGAGAAAGTCTCAGATGGGAGCGCGGGTCCTGATTAAATTGCGAGGGCGTTACAGGCGGGAACACCGATCTTGAGTAAATTGTGAGGAAGTCTAATGAACGGGGTCCAATGTTGTTGTAATCTGGGGGGGCCAGGGGCACAGTTTGAGCACGACGACTTTCCTGTCAAAAAACAAGGTGCGAGCGTCGAGGGGCACACTTTGATTAAGAAAAAACAATATGTACCGGTGGGGGAATCAACAATAATTATTATTCAGAATTGAGAGTTCAATAACAACAAGAACAGCAACAACAACAACAGCAACAACAACACCACCACCAACAACAACAACAATCATTTTAAGACTGTTCGCCCTTATCTGCTCGAGTGTCCAATAACGCGTATTTCCCAAACCTTCGATACCCGCCATCTATGTTTTCGATTGAGCCTTTTTCGGGGGGTCTACCTTTCTTCCCTGCAGGCCAGGCCCGGGCCAGCGGCGGGGCGGCGGCGGACCGTCGGCCTGGCCAACGGCAGCGCTGATCGGCGGGGCGGCCGCGGACCGTCGACCCGACCCCAGGAGGGACGGACAGGGGACCGACCACGACGACGACGACGACGTCGACGACGACGGCGACGACGACGACGACGACGACGACGACGGCGACGACGAGCGAAAGCGAGAGCGAGAGAGAACAACAGCAGGGCCACGAAGGACACGAAGTAGGCCACGAAGGTCGACAGCGGGGACACGAAGGGAATACGTATGGGGCCACGAAGAGCGCGAACGAACGGGGGTCACGAAGGGCAGATATGCGGGGCCACAGAAGGCAACGATGGGGCCATGGAGGGTAGCAACTGGGCCACGTAGGACAGCGAGGGGGCCACAAACGGCGACAGCGGGGCCACGAAGGGCATGCACATGGGGCCACAGCGGGCGCGAACGAGCGGGGGCCACGAAGGGCATACGTATGTTGGGCTGCGGAGGGCAAGGACGGGGCCACTGAGAGCAGCAACGGGGCCACGAAGAGCAGCGAGGGGGCCACGAAGGGCGGCAGCGGGGCCACGAAGGGCATGCATATGGGGCCATCACGGGTGCGAGCGAGCGGGGGCGCTCTCGCTTGGGACTTCCTGACAATGTATACAAGAATCGCTCTCCCGGCGCTCTGGAGTCGCGCTCTCGCTGGAGACTTCCTGGTAATCTACTGACGAACAGCGCCCTTGCGTTGGAATTTCCAGTAAATTATTCAAGCGCCGCGCTCCCGACATCCAGGCACCAAGGAGTCGCGCTCACGCTGAGGACTCCCTCACAGATAACCTAAGAATCGGGATATCGCTGCCCTTCGTGGCCCCGTTGCGGCCCTTCGTGGCCCCCTCGCTTTGTTTCGTGGCCCCGTTGCAGCCCTTCGTGGCCCCCTCGTTTTGTTTCGTGGCCCCGTTGCAGCCCTTCGTGGCCCCCTCGCTGCCCTTCGTGGCCCTGCTGCAGCTTTTCGTGGCCCCCTCGCTTTGTTTCGTGGCCCCGTTTCAGCCCTTCGTGGCCCCCTCGCTTTGTTTCGTGGCCCCGTTGCGGCCCTTCGTGGCCCCCTCGCTGCCCTTCGTGGCCCCGTTGCAGCCTTTCGTGGCCCCCTCACATTGTTTCGCGGCCCCGTTGCAGTCCTTCGTGGCCCCCTTGATTTGTTTCGCGGCCCCGTTGCAGTCCTTCGTGGCCCCCCCGCTGCCCCTCGTGACCCCGTTGCAGCCCTTCGTGGCCCCGTTGCAGCCCTTCGTGGCCGCCTCGCTGCCCTTCGTGGCGCGACTCCTCAATAAAATGCGAAGAAGTCTTGGGCGGGAGCGGGGGTCCTGGCTAAAGTGTGAGGAACTCTCGGGTGGGAGCCGTTGTTGAATTCTCATTTTTGAAGAATAATTATTGCTGATCCCCCCCCACCGGTGCATATGGTTTTTTCTCCATCAAAGTGTGCCCCTCGACGCTCGCACCCTGTTTTTTGACAGGGAAAGTCTTGATGCTCAAACTGGGCCCGTGGCCCCCGAGTTACAACAACAATGGCTCCCGCTTGAAACGTCCTTACAATTTAACCTGGACCCCCGCTCCCGCTCGAGACTTCCTCGCATTTTATTTAGGAATCGCGCTCTCGCTTGGGACTTCCTTACAATTTATTCAGGAATCGCTCTCCCGGCGCTCTGGAGTCGCGCTCTCGCTAGAGATTTGCTTGCAACTTACTGAAAACTGGCCTTGCGTTGGAATTTCTTGCAATTTGCCCAAGCGCCGCGCTCCCGACACCCAGGCACCCAGGAGTCGCGCCCGTTGTGGCCCCATGTGCGTGCCCTTCGTGGCCCCGCTGTCGCCGGATGTGTCCCCCTCACTGTCCTACGTGGCCCAGTTGCTACCCTCAGTGGCCCCATAGTTGCCTTCTGTGCCCCCGCATTACCTGCATTTCGTGGCCCCCGCTCGTTCGCGCTCTTCGTGGCCCCGTACGCATTCCCTTCGTGTCCCCGCTGTCGCCCTTCGTGGCCTACTTCGTGCCCTTCGTGGCCCTGCTGTCGTTCTCTCTCGCTCTCGCTTTCGCTCGTCTTCGCCGTCGTCGTCGTCGTCGTCGTCGTCGCCGTCGTCTTCGACGTCGTCGTCGTCGTTGTCGTCGTCGCCGTCGTCTTCGACGTCGTCGTCGTCGTCGTTGTCGTCGTCGTCGTCGTGGTCGGTCCCCTGTCCGTCCCTTTGGGGGTCGGGTCGACGGTCCGCGGCCGCCCCGCCGATCAGCGCTGCCGCTGGCCAGGCCGACGGTCCGCCGCCGCCCCGCCGCTTGCCAGGGCCCGGCCTGCAGGGAAGACATGTATACCCCCCGAAAGGGGTTCGATCGATGACGAAGAGGGCGGGTATCGAGGGTTTGGGAAATACGCGTTATTGGACACTCGAGCATATAAGGGCGAACAGTCTTAAACTTATTGTTGTTGTTGTAATCTGGGGGGCCAGGGGCACAGTTTGAGCACGAAGATTTTCCCTGATCAAAAACAAGGTGCGAGCGTCGAGGGGCACACTTTCATTGAGAAAACAGTATGCGTCGGTGGGGGGATCAACAATAATTATTATTCAGAGATGAGAGTTCAACAACAGCAGCAGCAATAACAACAAGAAGAATACGAATCATAATAACAACTACATCATCATCAACAACAACAACAGCAGCAGCAACAACAACAACAGCACACGACGTCGGAGCTCTGGGGGGCAGGGCGGGCTAGCGCCCGGGAGCGCGGACATTAACTGAGCCGACGGAGTGGGGTCCTCTTTGCCGTCCGGCCTTGGGGGGGGAGCAGGAGGGGACAGGAGGGAGGGGGCTCCAGCTCAGCCGAGCAGCCCTCGGCCGCCGGGAAGGGCAGCATGCGGGCACAGCTCGCCAGCCTATGAGGTCCCGTGCCGCGCGGCCCGGCTGGGCGCGCGACCCGACCAAGGGGTTGGCGTCAAGCGGAGTGGAAGGAAGGAAGGAAGGCGGGGTGGAGGATGGGGAGGGGGCGCGTGGAAGAGTGATGGCGGGGAGGGATCTGGGAGGGTGGTGGGGGGGGGTGGAGGGATGAGGGAGGGGGCGCCGGTGCGGAGGGGAGGGGGGCAAACTAGGTGCGTTCGCGTCATGTCTGACGTCCTACCCCTCCCTCCCATCCCCTACTATGGCGTAGATCTCCTCTCTATTCGCACAGTTGGATGTCGTAGCAGGGCGTAGCATGACATGGCATAACATGGCGTTGAATGTCAACGCGCAGCCTGACATAGCATGGCGTAGTAACGCCAAAGTGGGGTGGCGTCTGCGGCCCCAAAAATCAATGAATCGACACCGAGTGTGTCATTACGTCCGAAAGTTGTTTCGGGGGGGACTATCTGAGTTTTTGGAGCCTATTTGGAAGGACCGAAAACCATGCCGTGGCATGGCGTTGGAAATAATGACGCCAACGCTGCAGCGGGAGAGCGGTTCGGAACGAGCGGCAACCCGAAAATGAGGCCAGCGCTTAAACGAGAGCAGCATTTTGAGCAAAAACGATAATCCGTTTCCCAGGAATCTTGTGCTTTTCATATAAAAAATCAGTACGCGGAGGGGGGCTGGATTTTTCCCGGACGTCATCAGGGGAAAGAGGAGATTTGTATTCATATTGTGTCATTGTGGAGGGGAGGGGGCGGAATGGGGGGGGAGTGGGATTGGGGGGTGGGGCGAAGAGGGGGGAAGGGAGAGAGGGGGCTCAGAGATGGAAGGGGGTTGGGAGAGGAACGTGTGAAGGATGGGAAAGCGCAGGACGGGGAACCGCAGGGATGGGGGATAGGGAATGGGTGGGGGAGGAAGGGTGTACGGGGGAGGAAAGATGGCAGGGGGAGGAAGGGGCAGGAGGGAGCAGACTGAGGAGGTGGAGGGGAGGCACCATGGTTGGGTCGTGGAGGGGAGGCACCATGGTTGGGTCCTTCAAGTTCGCGGGCTTGGGCTGGGACGTGTCGCTGCCGATCTACGCGCCCTCCACGACGACGGCGGCGCCGCCCACGACGGCAGCGGCGCCCGCGCAAGAAGGCGGCGGAGGACGACGCAGGCGCCCGCCCGAGGCACCCGAACCGCCCCCAGCGCCAGCGCCGCCGCCGGCCCCGTCGGCCGCGCCGCCGGCGCAGCTGGCGGCCCAGGACGAAGGGGCCATCGCCGAGGTCGTCGCGATGGGCGTGCAGGAGGAGGGCGGGGGCGACGCAGAGGTGCTCAGCGTCGTGGCGTCGGACCAGAGCACCGGGCAGGCGTGGTATGTGGACAGGGGCGCCGAGGCGGTGGACGGCTTCGGCCACGGCGCCGGCGTCCCGGCGGGCCTGCTGCTGGGCATCCTCGTGCCCTCGCTGTGCCTGGCGTTCTCGCTCTGCCACGTCTGCAGGTACGGCGCGTGCCGCCGCCGCCGCCCCGGGGTACGCCGCGCCTCGCCACGGAGCGACCAGAGGTACGCCGAGAGGTGGGCAGCCGCGTCCTCGGGACCCTCTTGGGCGGCGGGCGGGCGGGCCGAGAGGTGTGCCGCACGGGCAGGCGCCGACCCCGACGGCTCCTCGTCGGACGCGAGCTCCGCGCAGGGGGACGCCGACTCCTCATGGGCGGCCTGGCTGATGGGCGCCAAGAGCCCCTCCAAGATCTCGACGGCCTCATCTCCTTCGACGCGCACCCAGTGCTCCCGCAACTCGGCGGGCTCGCTGGACACCGAGGGCTCCTGGGACGGCAGCTACCCCTGCCAGCCGGAGGAGCCCTTCCGCGCGCAGCGGGCGCCGCCCGCAACCAAGCGGGAGTGGAAGGTGTACCCCGAGGTCCAGGTGGAGCCAGACCTGGAGAGCGGAGGCGGCCTCCGGGCCACGAAGCATTGCTGGCGGCACCCCGGACGCAGGGCGACCGCCCAGCCGGCGCCGCCGGCCTGGGCGCAGGGCGCGAGCGCCGGCGCCGCTGGCGGCCAAAGGCATCAGCGGGCCAAGTCGGTGCCCGCGCCGGCGGCCCAACCGGCGAGCCTGGACGCCGCCGCCGGCCAGCGGCCAGAGGCAGCAGCGCGCAAGGGCGCCCGCCGCGCAGGTGGGGGCGACCATGCCGCGCACGCGGCGGGGGCCGCCGCCGCGCCCGCGACGCCGCGCTCGGCCTGGGCCGAGGAGTCGCCCGCGCCCGCCGCCCGCGGCCGCTCCGCGGCCGCGGTCGACATCTTCGCACGCTCGGAGCCGGTGCAGCGCAAGTACACGAAGCGCGGGCGCCGCGGCTCGGGCGGCGCCTGGCTGCCGCCGGAGCAGCCGACCGCGGAGCCGCCCGAGGAGGGCCCAGGCGGCACGGCCACGCCGCGCCGCGGGGCGTCCCGGCGGCGCGAGGCCAAGGAACCCCCGCCGCAGCACCCGCAAGGGCCGCCGCCGGCGGAGCGGGGCCACGAGCGGCGGCCCCAGCCCCAGCCGCAGCCGCAGCAGCCGCAGCACCAGCGGCCGCAGCCGCAGCCTCGACCCCAGCCGCAGACGCAGCCCCAGCCGCAGCAGCAGAGTCCGCCGCCGGGCGCCGCGCCGCCGCAGGCGCAGCAGCGGCCGCAGCCGCAGCCGCAGCCGCAGCCGCAGCCGCAGCCGCAGCGGCCACAGCAAGGCGCTGCGCCGCCGCAGCCGGGGCAGCGGCCGCAGCCGCAGCCGCAGCCGCAGCCGCAGCCGCAGCCGCAGCCGCAGCCGCAGCCGCAGCCGCAGCCGCAGCCGCAGCGGCCACAGCCAGGCGCTGCGCCGCCGCAGCCGGGGCCGGAGGTCTCGGAGGGCTGCCGCGGTTCAGCTTGGGGCCGCCGTGCCCGCGCTGTTTTCGGCCGCCGCCGCGCTGGGTCGCGGGACACGCCCGCCGCGCCAGCTGGCTGCGTCGGCGGTGGGGCCGAGGCCAGTGTTGCTCCTGCCCCCCCCCTGGCCCTTCAAGCGTCTCCGTTCTCATTCCTTCTCTTCCTCTTCTTCCGCCTCCTCATGGTCCTCCTGCAGTTTTTCTATGTTATTATGTCTTTCCTCCTCCTTCTCCTCCTCCTCCCCTCCTCCTCCTCCTCCTCTTCTTCCTCCTCCTCCTCCTTCTCCTTCTCCTTCTCCTTCTCATCATCCAGATTACCACGTGTTCTCTTTATCCTCCTCCAGCTCTTCCACGTCTTTCTCCTCCTTCCCGTTGTCGTCTTCATCGTCGTCGTCCACGTCCTTCTCTTCTTCCTCCTCCTTTTCCTCCTCCTCATTCTCCTCCTCCTCGTCTGGAGCCTCTGGAGCCTCTGGAAAGTCTGACCCGCAAACGCAAAACTCAGGAGGAAAAGAAACACACAGACACAATTAATCCTCGATTCTCCAGAAAATATGGGAAAATATGGGAAGTGGTTGGGAAGACAGAAACCCAGAAAATATTGGAAAATATGGGGAATATTGTTATTTGTGTGTATTTATTTGTGTGTGTCCTGGGGCCCCTTCAAAAACAGCCTTCAGGTATGTCATGGTGCCGAAGGGGGGTTCAGTGCACAGGGAACGGGCGACCGACAAACGCCTTCGAAGTCGGGTCCTTACCTGCTTTAAGGAGGTCCCTGAGGGCCCTCTTACCCAACGCCTTGGCACCCTTTGGACGGCAAGGCGCGGCCAAGCCCTTGGCCTGATCTCGCGCGTACTTATCACACCAGTTACACTAATTTGAATTCACATCCACCCGCAAGTTTTGTGTTGGGTGGGACCTAGCAACCGTCCTGGGCGTCCCTGGACACGGCTGCGCCACAATACGGGAATCTACAGAGAGGAATACCCGCAAACACGGCAGCCATATAGGTTCCCTTCAGTGTCGAGGAGATACCCGTTGTCATTCTTGATGAGTCTAATCAATCGTGCAAATGGGTTTTGGCCCGTCTGGGCTGGGATTAATTTCGGATCTACTTGACCTGATCGAACTTAGCTACATCAGGGAACCCTAGCCTATTTTTCTGGTGCAGAGTGGTACCGGTTAGCCTGGTGAACTGCGCGCCGAACTGCTCGGCGATCCTGATGCGCTCCCGAAGCTGGGGGGTCCTTGGGTGTCGGTCAGCTCCTTTCTTGGCATACTTATCCGCCAGGGCATTCCCACGGAACCACCTATCAGGATAAACTTGGTTTCTGAGCCAGGTCCGAGTTCTGCGCGATGGCATCCAAAACAGGTCAACGTTAGACATTCCAACAGCCTCAAGCTTCCAGAAAATCTAACGCCAAACCTCAAAATAGGGCTGGGAGGTGTTGCACATGACTTCCGGTCCTCTCTGGAGCCCGAGCAGAAGGCTACGATGATTTAGTACCAATCGTTGCCGATGTTCCCATCAGGCACAAACTCATCAAACAGGCTTAGTGCTCCGCCAGCCCTGCGCTCTGAATTGGGCCTGGGACGGCACCGCAACAGAAGCAACCTCCTCGCCTGGAACAGCTCCCAGGGTGACGCCAGCCCAACCCGCTCGAGTTCGCCACTCCACCGCAGGGCTGAAGAAGTGGTGGAAATTTGGCTCTCGTACGTTTAGTGACACCGCATTCCACGAGGGGACAATCTTCAGCCTCGTGGCCGATGCCAATCATACCTTGGAAGCTTCTGTCTCGTCGCCATGCAGCGAATCCGTCACAGCCGAAGTCGCGGTGCCCAATAGTCTCACGAGAAGCTCGGCGCCACGGGCAAAAGTCGTTCAGCTCGTACCGTTCCTGAAACAGATTGGATTGGTCCAGAGGCCTCCAGGAACGTGGGCAACCACGGCTTGAATACTTTGGCCCTTGGACCTCATTATCTGCAACTCCTGACGGATCGGCTCGTAATACTCAGTTCTGGTCCATCCGAAATCTTTGACGTTTTCTGCTCTAGCTGTTGTTCGATGGTTTTGCGAATCAAGGTCTTGAGGGTCCTGGTCCCGACGTTCATGAGGTCCACGTGGAGCCCTTGAGGTGCCCTCCGGTTGGCAAAATCCCAAAACAGTTCATCCCAAGCGCCTCAGAGTCTGCACTACAGCGCCAGCGTGTCCAGGTAAGGGCAGCATGAGATTGACGAGGTAGGACGGGTCGAGTTCAGGAGGACCTGTCAGGAGGTACTGCACAGCGCAGGAGAGTCCTCTCGCCGTCCCAAAAAGGTCGAAGGCGGCCACTGCACGGAGATCGTTTAGATCGGAATCCTTCATCCCCATCACCCTGACCCCACACGCAGCAGCCGCCCTCCCATCTCTTCGGACTACCCGTTTGAGGCATGTCCTGCTGAATTCGGAAGATCTGAGAACGTCCTACCTTTCCTCAATCTCCACACCCTCTTACGAATCACCTGTTTACCTTTCTTAAGCCGTCTCGACAAGTCGTGGCCCATCTTATTGACAGAACTACCCCAGTGACATCTGAAGCTGGATAACTTCTGCTCACGACGCACGGCGAAGCAAGCTGGAGTTTCTCACGCGAGATGACGAGGCCCATGCTCTCCAACGTGGAACACAGCCGAGGGGCGGCTTCTGACAGCATATGCTCAACGTGCTTCCGAGAGCCTCTGATATCCCAGGGTAGGTCGAAGACATCACATACAGGTTCAGGACAGGCCAACGTTCCCGCATGAACTCAGGTGAATCCTGCAGGTCTTCCCTGAGCGGCGTTGTGGCAAACATGCACGCTGCGACAGTAGATCTCGTGATCTGAACGCTCAATCTCTGAAACAGCTTCCTTCATCTTGATGCGGCAAGGCCATGCACTGCAAGAGGTGTTTGACACACGCGTGCCACAGGACATCACGGGGGACCTTCGCATCGCATGTTCCATGCTTATCAGGGCGGAGGCGGTGGTGCAGTGGTGCTAATGCCTTTGGCAGCCTCTCCTGTGGCCCTCTGCTGCCAGATCGCCCGCTCACAGATGCCCCCCCTCGGGTCCGAAAACGCACTCCAGGCGATGCTCTGTCTCTCCCAGAGATCCCCTCGATCTTCCCCGAGACTCGGACCGCGGCGGCGAATGGAGCCCAATGAGGGCATGCCTAACACCCTCGACTGATGGAACGGGCGGTGGCTCACTTGAGGGCAGTCCTAGCTCTTCAGCTCTGAGACGACCCGGTTCCCCCTCATGCCAGATAGTTTTCCATTATTCCACCAGTTGTTCAATCAGATCCACGTGGCCAGCAGGTGCCCTGTGGAGCCCGTTGGGGTCAGGGACCCACCCCATAGGTTTGTTTGTATACTTGTATACAGCTCCTCCTCCTCCTCTGCCTCCTCCTTGCTAAATGGAGTCCGGAACCCATTGCCTCCAAATATTCGTTGTAGCTTCCATGTAAACACGACTCGACGACGTCACTGAATTCTTGGATTGACTCATTTAGATCGATGACATCCTCTACCTCTCAGCCCCCGCCAAGGAACATAGACGCGTGAAGCTGGCTCCAACCTGGCACTGCATTGGATCGGTACATTCATCTTACTGACGAGGTGCTCGACTGCCCAAAACTTCCAAGACCTATCTCTTTGCAGCAAACAGATGACCTCCTCACTTCAGACGCCGCACTTGCGAAGGGCTCCGGATGCTTTGGTGCACCTCGGGTAGGGCCGTTCGACATGTTCCGAAAGTGGCTCAGAATCGACCTGGTACCCAGCTCCACGCCCGAAGTGGGGAGACCGATCAGTTTCCGTGATGCCCAGTACGCCACACAGCTCTATCTCCATCACACTGCACATGTGTGTACATGTTGTTGAAGACGGCCTGCAGAGTGCTGCCGTGGACCTGCGTCAGCCTGTCGATGAACAGGCTCCAGGTCCTTGAAACGGTGGGTCCTCAAGAGACATCCGGCTCCAAAGGGAATAGCTTCGGGGCGCCTTCAAAACTTTGTTTTGCCCGACGATGAGGCGTTCTCTCAAGCACGAGCTTGGCTGGGTAGTGAGTGGTTTTGGCTAGAGCCCTCGATCCTCGAGCAGCTCCGAGCCGCACCAACTAACTCGTGAAAGACGATGAAGAAATCCGACTCCCTCCAAATCGTTCCTCTTCTGCGCGTAGGTTTGTTCCCGTAGACCACCGCGCTTCTGAGTTCCGACAGGCTACGAATTCATTAAGCCCCTGACGGGGTAGAATTGAAGTCAGCAGCGATCACGACAGGCTTCCCGGCAGCAAACAATTGTTCACCCATTTGGTTCAAGTGTTGCTTCCATTTCAACCCCCGACGCTTTCCCTTTCTGGAAAGTGCATGCCGATTAGAAGGAGCCCGCCTCTGACACACCCGTTGATCCAGGTGATCGCGCTGCGGGCGTTGATGAGGTGGGCTGGCAAGCCGTTGGGCGTATCCTCCTCCTCCTCCTCCTCCTCCTCCTATTCCTACTCCTACTCCTACAACCGCTTGTTCTCGTTTTCCGTCGCCGCCTCCTCCGCCGCCGCCTCCTCCTCCCTCCTCCTTCTCCTCTTCCTCTATCTCCACCCATCATCCTTATAACCAGCTCCACTTGTCGCGCCACAGACAGTGACACAGTGGCTGTAGGACTGTCCGGGTTTTTCACTTGCGACGTCTTCACCATGTATGACCCTGAAGCTTGACGTCTGCAACGACGCCAAGAATTGATGGTGGGCTGTTTTCAAAATGCGGCTCTCGCTTTAGCGCCGCACACGTGTGTTCGAACAGTTTGCCGAGGTTTCAAGGATGCAGGGCGGGTCCGTCTCAAAATGGTATTATCGCAATCGCGCCACGCACACATGCGTGAAATTATTGCAGCAGCTTCAAGGGTTGAGGGCATTTCTTTTTCAAATGTGGTTATCGCTCTAGCGTCACGCAAATTCGTTTTTGAATCGCATAGCAGGTTGAAATATTTGTACGGCTGACGTGTGAGGTCCCAGAGATGGTCTTTCGGCACGCTTCAGGACTGACGGGACGCAACACTCACATTGGTCTGCGGTGTTGAAGTCCAAGGAATGGTGTTCTGGCACGATTTTGGATTGTCCAGACGCAACTTCCGAGTTGATTCGCAGCGTTGGTTGAAGTCAAAGGAATGGTGTTTTGGCACGGTTTGGGATCCTCAGGCGGTTGTTTTTCAATAGAGCGTCCCCCGCATTTACAATAGGTCTTCGTAGGGACCCGTGAACAGGGAATTTGGAAAGAGAGTTTCTTGCAAAATCGTTGATGCGTCTTGGATTTACAATGGTCCTCCTCCTCCTCCTCATCATCGCCCTCCGCCCCCCCTTGCCTCCCTTGTGTTTCTTCTCATTCTCGGCCTTCTCCTCGTGCTCCTTCTTCTCCCTTTCCTGCTCCCTCCTGCTGCTCCTCCTCCACCACCTCCTCCTCTCCTCTTCTCCTCCTCCTCCTCCTCCTCCTCCTCCTCCTGTCCTCCTCCTCCTCTTCCTCCTCCTCCGCCTCCTCCTCCCCGTCCCTCCTCCCTCCTCCCTCCTCCCTCCTCCTCCCTTCCTCCTCCCTCGTCCCTCCTCCTCCTCCTCCTCCCTCCTCCCTCCTCACTCCTGCTCCTCCCCCCCCCCAGCGCCGAGGATGTCGCGGGCAAGGCTCGGGCGCCGCCGAGCGGCGGACCAGCCTCCAGGCGGCCCGTGGCGGGGACACTCGCCCAGGCGCGTTGGGCTGGAGGGTTGGGCGAACGGAGACAGGCAGGGAGGAGCAAAGGAGGGAGGAGGAGCCGGGGCAGGAGGAGGAGGGAGGAAGAGGAGGAGAAGGAGGAGGATCAGGGGGAGGAGGAGGAGCAGGAGGAGGAGGAGGAGGAGAGGAGGGAGGAGGGAGCAGGAGAAGGAGGGAGGAGGGAGCAGGAGGAGGAGAGGGAAGAGGCAGGAATGAGGAGCAGGGAGGAGAGCGGATGGCGGAGGATGCAGAGGAGGGAGGGGGGAAAGCCGAAGGGGAGGAGGACGAGGGGGGAGGAGGAGGAGGAGGAGGAGGAGGAGGAGGGGAGGAGGAGGTGGAGGAGGAATAAGGCAAACGAGTAGGATAGTAGGGGGCATGCAAGAGGAGGAAGAGGAGGGGAGGACACGGAGGTGGAGGAGGAAGACAAGGATGATGACGACGGTAAGAGGGAGAGAGCAGGGGAGTGAAGGAAACAGAGGAGGAGGTGGAAGGGGATGACGGTGACGGCTCGGATTAGGACGGAGATGTTGATGATGAGGATGATGTTGATGATGATGGTGGTGGTGGTGGTGGCGGTGATAACGAGGAGGTAACGGAGGAGGAGGACGAGGACGAGGAAAAGGAGGATGAAGAAGAAGACCAGTGTAGCTCCAAAGCGCATCAATGATGTTGTGATAAGCCCTCCGTCCAAGCTCCCTCTTCACAGGTCCCTACAAGAGTGTGTTCTCACTGCGAGAAGTGCCCCGTGGAAAGACGTCCGTGCGAGCCTCCTCTGTCGTTCCACTACGCCGCTCCTGGGACTCCAACTCCGCAGATCAGCGAGACTGCTGCGCCCTGACAATCCCAAGCCGTGCCCAAATCTTCCTCCTCCCCTTCCTCCTTCTCTTCCTCTTCCTCCTCCTCTTCCTCCTCCTCCTCCTCCTTCTCCTCCTCCTCCCAAAACTGATAATTCAACACTGCGAATCGAAGTGACCCGACAAGGCCGAATCGTGCCAGTACACCATTCCCGGGACTTCAACCCTACGATGCCTTGAAACCGCTGCAAACTTGCAAGACGAACATGCACGGCCCGAAAGCGAGAGTCACACTTTGAACACCACCCTCATTCCTTTCATCAGTGAAACTACCGCGAATTTTGAGAACGAATAAGCGTTGCGCTGAGGCGAGAGCCACATTTTGAAAACGGCCCGCCCTCTATTCTTGAAACTGCTTCAATGTGTTGAGGCGGAGGTGCGCGGCGCTGTGGCGAGAGCCATATTTTGAAAACCACCCGCCTTCCATCCGTAAAACTGCTGCATCTTGCAAGCTCCAGGATCAGGAATGGTGAGGAAGTCTCATGCGAAATGCCCGGCTTCCCTACTGACACGTCTGGGGGTGTGACGGGGAGTAGTTAGAAGGGATGTGGATGGAGCATTCCCCAATATTGTTTCGCAAGAGGGCTCGAATGGTTGCAACAGAGGACCACGTGCGAGTTTCAAAGGGGGAACGGGGAGCCCTAGACCGTCCAATGTGGCAGTCGCTCCGCTTAAGGATTCTTCACGATTTATTCAGGAATCATGCTCTCGCCTCAGTGCATCCTGTGGTGTGGGCCCTCGTTTTGAATAGACAGCACTTTTTCGTCCCTCCTCCTCTCCTCTCCTTTCCTCTTTCTCCTCCTCCTCCTGCTGCCCCCGTCCCGCCTCGGCTCAGCATCATCACCATTATCACCATCACCATCACCATCATCACCACCATCATCAGCATCATCATCCTCGTCGTCATCATCATCACCATCATCATTACCATCCTCATCAGCGTCAGCGTCAGCATCACCATCATCATCATCATCACCATCATCACCATCATCACCATCATCATCATCATCACCATCGTCAGCATCATCATCGTCATCAGTATTACCATCGTCACCATCACCACCATCATCATCATCACCATCATCATCATCATCAGCAGCAGCATCAGCATCAGCATCATCATCAGCATCAGCATCAGCATCAGCATCAGCATCATCATCATCATCAGCATCATCATCATCATCATCATCATCATCATCATCATCGTCATCGTCATCGTCATCGTCATCATTATCATCGTGGCCGTCAGCATCACCATCATCGGTATCACTCCCGTTTCGGCACACCCCTCACACGCTTCGTGGCTCCACAGGGAGCTCCACCCACCGCCTGTGGGCGCCACCCCCGTTTCGGCACACCTCTCACACGTTTCGTGGCCCCATCAGATGCTCCGCCGAAGGCCCCAGTGGCGCCCGCCCGCATGTGGGCGCTTCTCCCGCTTCGGCACACCAGTCACACGTCTCGTAGCCACACACGGAGCTCCACCGAAGGCCCCAGTAGCGCCTCCCGCATGTGGGCGCCCCCCCCGTTGCAGCACACCCCTCACACTGTTCGTGGTCCCATAGGGAGCTCCACGTAAGGCCCCAGTGGGTCAGCCCGCATGTGGGGGCCGCCCTTGTTTGGGCATACCCCTCACACGGTTCGTGGCCCCATAAGCAGCTCCACCGAAAGCCCCAGTGACGCCGCCCGCATGTGGGCGACACCTCCGTTTGGGCACACCTTTTACACAGTTCGCGACCCCATAAGGAGTTCCACCGAAGGTTCCAGTGACGCCGCTCGCATGTGGGCGACACCCCCGTCTTGGTACAACCTTCACACGTTTCGTGGCTTTTTGGGGGCTCCACCGAAGGTTCCAGTGGCGCCGCCCGCATGTGGACGCCACTCCCGCTTCGGCACACCCCTCACACGCTTCGTGGCTCCATAGGGAGCTCCATTTACGGTCACAGGTGCGCCGCCCGCATGTGGGCGCCACCACCGCTTCGGCACACCCCTCACGCGTCTTGTGGCTCCACCGGGAGCTCCACCGAAGGCTCCAGTGGCACAGCCCGCATGCAGGCGCTGCTTCATAGGGAGTTCCATTGAAGACGGTACTCACAATTGCAGTACGCACGCTTGCGTATTGTTGGGTTATTCGCCAGGCTAAGTTGCTCCAGACGGCCATGGTTCCTCGTAGAACACGCACGCAGTTGCAAATGGCCGTGCGCTCACACTTGGAGCACATAGGAAGGAGTTGTTCACTAGCCGACCCGCTTCTTCACCTTTGTTATTGTTAGGGTGTTTTGCGGGGGTAATAATTTTCCCAACCATCCTGTGGTGCTGGGCCTTGGTTTTGAAGAGACAGCGCTCCGCGTCCCTCCTCCTCTCCTCTCCTTATCATCCTCCTCCTCCCGTTGCCCCCGTCCCGCCTCTGCTCATCACCATCATCATCATCATCATCCTCGTCATCATCAGCATCATCATAATCCTCATCAGTATCATCAGCAGCATCATCAGCATCACCAGCATCATCATCATCATCGTCATCATCAGCATCAGCATCAGCATCGTCATCATAATCCCCAAATCGGTAACATCAGTATTGTCATCACCATCACCATCATCATCATCGTCGTCACCAGGATCATCAAATCAGCCAGCGTTGACTCCACATAGATAGGAGGACAGGAGGAGGACGAGAGGAGGATGGGATGAGGACGAAAGGAGGATGGGAGCAGGACGCGAGGAGAACGGAAGGAGCAACATCAGTCAAGCGCAAGCAAGCAAGCAGAAGCAAGCAAGCGCAAGCGAGCAATAACGCAATAACAAGCAAGCAAGAGTCAGCGATCAAGCGCAAGCAAGCAAGGGCAAGCAGAAGCAAGCAAGCGAGAGCAAGCACGCAAGAGCAAGCAACCAAGTGTCATTGAAAAAAGGGGAGGCATTGGAAAAGGGGGGGGTGCTAAAGACCAATTACTTATGATGAGCTAGGGCTCCGATAGGGCAAGCCTATTTGGATACTCACCAGCATCATCGTCACCATCGCGATCATCAGTACCATGTCCATCATCAGCATAGTCCCCATCATCATTATCATCACCATTGCCATCAGCATCACCATCAGCAGCTCAATTATCAGCACCATCACCATCATCAGCATCACTACCAACATCATCATCATCATTACCATCAGCCGTATCATTATCATCAGCATCATCGCCATCATCAACATCAGTATCATCATCGTTCTCACCATCATCATCATCAGCAGCAGCAGCAACAACAGTAGCATAATCGCCATCATCGTCATCAACAACAGCAGCATCATCACCACCATCATGGCCGTCATCATCACCACCATCGTTATCACTCCCCTTTCGGCACACACATCTCACACGCTTCGTGGCCCCATAGAGAGCATCACCCAGGGTCCCAGTGGCGCCGCCCGCATGTGGGCGCCACCCCCGTTTCGGCATACCCCTCGCACGCTTCGAGGCCCCATAGGCGGCGCCGCCCGCATGTTGGCGCCACCCCCGTTTCGGCACACCCCTCACACGTTTCGCGGCCCCATAGGGAGCTCCGCCTAAGGTCCCATCGGCGCCACCCGCATGTGGGCGCCACCCCCGTTTCGGCACACCTCTCACACGTTTCGTGGCCCCATGGGGTGCTGCACCCGAGGACCCAGTGGCGCCCGCCCGCATGTGGGCGCCACCCCCGTTTCGGCACACCTCTCACACGCTTCGAGGCCCCATAGGGGCTCCACCGAAGGCCCCAGTGGCGCCGCCCGCATGTGGGCGCCACCCCCGTTTCGGCACACCGCTCACACTGTTCGTGGCCCCATAGGGAGCTTCACCTACGGACCCAGTGGCGCAGCCCGCATGTGGGCGGCACCCCCTTTTCAGCACACCCCATCTCACGTTTCGTGGCTCCACAGGGAGCTTCACCGAAGGCCCCAGCAGCACAGCCCGCATGCGGGCGTTGCCCCATAGGGAGGTCCATGTAAGACTGTATGAGCATTTCTGATACTCACAACTGCATATTGTTAAGTTCTTCGCCAGGCTCATTGTTGAAGACCAGGGGGAGGAGCGGCTGGAGTGGGAAAAAATGGAGGAGGAGGAACATGAATTTGTGGAGTAGGAGGAGAGGGAAGAATAGCAATAATTATATTACGAGGAGGGATGGTGGAATTTGGAGGAGCAGTGGCAGAGGAGACGTAGAATGATGATGATGATGCTGATGAGGATTGAGGATCAGGATGAGAATGATGATGGTGATGATGCTGATGCTGATGATGATGGTGATGGTGATGGTGATGGTGATGGTGATGGTGATGGTGATGGTGCTGCTGCTGATGATGCTGATGAACATGATCATGGTACTAATGATGGTGGTGATGATGATGATGGTGATGATGCTGATGATGATGATGATGAAGATGATGAAGAAGATGATGATGATGATGATGATGATGATGATGATGAGAAGGAGGAGGAGAAGGAGGAGGAGGAGGAAGAGGAGGAGGAGGAGGAGGAAGAGGAGGAGGAGGAGGAGGAGGAGGAGAAGGGCCGAGATAAGCATGCAGCCACTGATGCTACAATGCGCCCTCTGGCCCACGCCCCCGCCTCGTAAGTTCATGCGGGTCGTGACATACTCTCTCTCGCTGCCGCGAGCAAGCGCTGGAATGCTGAGGGCCCTCTGGACCTGCCACAGCTGGAGGACACAGGAGAGGCCAGGACCTGTGGTAATTTTGTGGCCCTGCCACGAGCTCGGGACCTCGGGAGGCCGGAACTGCCAGACCCTTCCATGTCCTGCCTACCGCGGGAGGGTCGCCCCCGGCTCCCTCCCCACGAACTCACAAATCTCCCGGCCCAATGTGCATTCCTGCTCCTGCGGCGTGTCCCCCAGGGACACGAGCCCTGTCACGCCAGACCCCATGATGGTGCCTTTTGGTACAGTGCCGTGCATTTTGCTCGCGTCGAGAGGGCTACGCACTGGAGCCCCAATGATGGGCAAGACTAGGGGACCAGACAATGACATAAACATTAAAAACTCGGAGGTCCGCGCGGATTTCTCGCATCGGCGCTGGGGCCCCCTGGCGGCGCCTCCGGCGCCGCCCCTGGCGCGCTCCGCGTGCCAGGGAGGGGGGTCCAGCGCGGATCCAAGAAATCCGCGCGGACCTACGATTTTTTATGTTTATGCCATTTCTTGTTCCCCTAAAGACAGCACGGGGTCGCACAGCCCAGCGGGGTGACCTGCCGCACGAGCGAGGATCGAGATCCTTTGAGGGGAGGAGTCTTGTGTCGCCTCCCTCCATTGATCTCCGTCCGCGGAGCTCCCGAGCACCGACCGCTGTCCACAAAACCATCGGGCTCTACAGTCCCGGGGCTTCCCCCCTCCTCCTTCTCCTCCTCCTCTTCGTTATCACCATCATCAGCATCATCAACATCATCATCATCATCATCATCATCATCATCATCATCATCATCATCATCATCATCATCGTCATCATTGTCATGATCCTCCTCCTCCTCCTCCTCCACATCATCATCAGCATCATCATTGCCCTCATCATACCACCACCATCATCATCATCATCATCATCATCATCATCATACTCACCATCATCGTTATAATCATAATCATCATCATCATCGTCATGATCATCATCATCATCATCATAATCATCATCACCACCATCATCAGCATCACTAGCATCATCGTCATCGTCATGATCATCACCAGCATCACCATCATCATCAACACCATCACCATCACCATCGCAGCAGCATCCTCATCATCATCGTCATCGTTTTCATCATCGTCATCATCATCATCAGCATCATCACCATCACCATCATCACTGGCATCATCATCGTAATATTTACCACCACTATCATCAGCATCACCAGTACCAGCATAATCATCATCATCATCATCATCAGCATCATCATCATCATCATCATCATCATCATCGCCATCAGCATCGTCATTGTCATTGTCATCGTTTTAATCGTCCTCACGATCCTCATCGTCATCACCATTATCACCATCACCATCATCATCACCATCGTCATCGTCAGCGTCATCGTCATCGTCGTCATCGTCATCGTCGTCGTCGTCGTCATCGTCATCGTCATCGTCATCGTCATCGTCATCGTCATCGTCATCGTCATCAGCGCGACGGTGTTTCTCAGCGCGAGCTGGACTCGTTCTGGAGCGCAGGCCTGGTCAGCCAGATAAAGCGGCGAGCGGGTTGCAGGTATTCTGACAACCGACGACACTTGCGGTCGCCCCGGTCAGAGCGTCACGAACACGTCTGCCCCCCAGGGACTTCTCCAACAGCCCGGCTGCTCCGAGGCATAGCTGGGCCCCACCCACTGCCGAGGGCGGCGCCGAGATGCGTGCTGCGCCTGCAGGCGCAGTCTCGAATGCCAGCCTCGAGCACAGATCTCGCGCGCAGCGCGGGCTCTCCAGCCAGGGCTCAAGGCGAGTGCTTGACCGCTGGCTCCGCGGGGGTGGCGCTTCTCGGCGCGCCCCCGACCCCGCGGAGGACGGGAGCCCTGCCCTCGCCCGCACCCAGGGCTCGGGAGACATGGCGCCTCTATGCTGAGGTCCCTCCTCGGGTTCGCCCTCCTCCTCCTCCTCCTCCTCCTCCTCCTCCTCGGGTTCGTCCTCCTCCTCCTCCTCCTCCTGTTCCTCTTCCTCTTCGCCTGCCTTTCCTGACTCCTCTCCTTCCTCCCTCATCGTCGGCCCTGTCGCCGTTCTCCCCCGCCTCCTCGTGCCTCTCTCATCTTACGCCCCCCCTGGGCTGGGGGGGGGGCGTCCACCCGCGCGCTCGCGTCGGTCTGGCTGCGCCCAAGGCGATGGAGGAGCTGGACAGAACGATCAACGAGCCGCTGGAGGCAAGGATTAAATCGGGCCTGCTCCCTCTACAGGAGGAATCTTCAAAAATAGTCAAAACATAGTCTGGGGACGATTTGTTGACCATGTTTGAATATTGTTGGGGTATTTGGGGGGGATTGTTTATTCTTTGTCCAAAATCCCCCTGTAGAGGGACACGCCCGACCTAAGGCAAGGAAGAAGATCTTCCGGGAGCTCCAGCGCAAACTTCACCCGGATAAGAACCCAGACCAGGAGGACGGGGCGAAGTTCGCCTTCCAGAAGTTGATGGAGAGGCGCGGGGTGTACTTGGCCTGATCGCAGACTGAGCACGCGGAGAAGGAGTAAGATTACGAAGCGGGGGAGGAAGGAGGAGGAGGAGGACGAAGAGCAGCAGCACGAGAAGAAGAAGGAGGAGGATAAGGAGCAGGAGAAGGAGCAGCAGGATCAGGAGGAGGTGGAGGGGAAGGTCCATGTGGAGTAGGAGGTGAAAGAGGAGAAGGCGGTGTAGGAGGAGGAGGAGGAGGAGGAGGAGGAGAAAGGGAAATGTTGGGAGGAAGATTGTGAGGATCATCACGTGATTGGGGGCGGTTCGTACAGCCTACGGCCTGACGTCCTCCTGTAGGGACTGGCCTTTTTCGTTGACGAGCAAGAACATCCGTCAACCTCCCTGGAGTGATTCTGTACGTGGAAGGAGCTGACATGAGTTGAACAGGAAGACTTGGGGCGCTTGCCCCTGCTACTCTGATTCAAGTGAGTCCGAGCTCCTGACCGCTCGATTTCGCTTCATCACTGCCAGTTCAAGCATCTTGCATTCGATTCCGTGTACGTACTACAACTGGCACGTGCAAGGATGTAGCCGTCGCCCCGCCTTGGATCGGCAACGTGCATCTGGTGGACTTGAGAAGCAACGGCAATCTGAGCAAGCTGACGGTGCTGGCCCGGGCACAGGTCGCCTCGCCTCGTCCCGGGCCTATACTGCACGCGCTAGCAGCGGCATGCCGCCCACATCCCTGAATTACCCGTTCCGTTCCCACGCGTGCCATTACAATTACCCGCTCCATTTCCTGAAAACTCCGCGGAGCTTCAGATCAGGGGGGTTTAGGTCAGGGTCTTTTTCATCTGGAAGCGTTGGTGATGAAGCATCGAATTGCGCATGGTCCTCCCTCCATCCGTTCGTCCATCCACCCACACACCTATTCATCCACACGTGCTGTGCGTGTGTGCCGAAAACGGCGTTCCCATACACGCCGTTCCCGCGCGTGCCGAAAGCGTGGGGGGGGGGGCCGGGGAGCCTCGGCGACGGGTGGCCGTCAGGCTGGCCGCTGCCGTGCCTCCAAGGGCGCCGCGCGCTCCAGCTGCCACCTGCGTTCAGTCGGGCCTGCTCCCTCTGCAGGAGGAGTATTCAAAAGTAATCCAAAAAGATTGTCTAGGGACGATTTTTTTATATGTTTGAAGATTGTGTGGTGTGTGCTGGTTTTGTTTTTGTTTTTCGCCCCAAGGTTCCCCTGCATGGGGGACAGGCCCGACCCAATACTTGCTGGGTGGCGCCCTGGTCTCGAGACGAGAAGGCTTTTTTGTTGCTTCTGGGCCCCACTGGTTTCCACAAGCTGAGACCTTTGGCGACACAAGTCAAGAATGCCTTCGGAAACTTGCGACGATCGTCTACTGGCCCATCCTCTGGCACGGACGGTCGCAGCAGACATTAGGCAAGTAGTTTAGCAACTGTACCAGCGAAGCGATTCCTTTTGGCACCTTCCAAGCCAGGGTGCCTTGAGGCATCGCCTCAGGGTTCCAATCGCTTATACCTTCATCAACTCGACGTCATCATGACACCCCGTACCTCCTGTGGCAAGCATGGCAATGTCAGTACACTGTGCTTACATAGTGCGGATGCCTGCCATACACATCAAGGATGCCTTGGCCGTCGGTGATCACCGAGGTGGTGGAGTGAGGAGCAGAGGAGGGGACAGCGGCAAGCACAGCAAAATGCTCAGCCGAAGGAGACGACTGAGGCAAGTTGAGGCCCACTGGGCCGTACATCGTTCCTGTGAGTTCTCTTTGCTCGTCAATGCGGCTATTGCTGCATTGCCCGCTGCATGAGAAACCTTGTGGCCTTTAAAAAACCACGGACTGTATGTGTGCAAACCTGTCGTCCAAAGTTTTCTTTTTGAAGCACTGACTCGTGTCCCGTGAAACGTTCGTTTCCCAGGTGCTCAGTGCAAGGACAGCTCACGAGTCTACGGTGTAGGTCGTCCGTGGCGTTGCCACACTGGCATTCGGGCTCCGCCGGGGACCTTGTTCTCTGGAGGCGCGCGCGAGTCCAGATGCTTTCGGCGAGGAGCGCCTCGAGGGTGATCTTCTTTGAGTCCGCGAGGGAGCGGGACTTGAGAGCTTCTCGCGCTACCGCTGGATCGAGCGGGCACGCCGAGCCGAGCTTGCGAGATGCCTGCGTTCTGAGCTGCTGCTGCTGCTGCTGCTGCCTCGCCTGCTGGTGCCAGTGTGCTGCAGCAGCGAAGGGGATTTGGCAGTAAGGATGTGCATCTATCCGTTCTGATCTTCCATGGTGAAAGGGGCCCGTGAATTTCCATCCCACCCGTGTAGCTTTACGGTCATCTCCTGTCGTGGCCCTCCAGACTGGCATGACCACAGCAAAAAGGGGCCCATTCCAGACCTCCAACACGGATCGCCTAGCAGGCACAAGGTTTAGCGTGCTAGATTTGGTCTTAGTTCTTAGGCCGGCAATTTGAGGGAATAGTTTTCCAGATTTGAGCTCAACGTCATCCATCCCACCACCTCCGATCCATAAGATTGGGTTTGTCCCAAGCTCGTGTTGTACAGCTTCATGGTATCAGCTCCTGCTCGGTGGACGGCTCTGATCTTGGGGACTCGTTCGTGGTTGCATTCATAGTGTGTGTCCTCGCTGTGATCCTGCTCGACAGTCGACTCCTAGACTGGCTGCGTGCGCTGGTGGAGAGCCAGCGTCTCTCCCAACCAGCCCGACTGGTCAGGGCTGCGGGCTTGGCTGCTGCGGTCGTGCCCTGCCGCTCGCTCTGGACTGCGCCGAGCACGCTGGCGGCGGCCTGCCTCGCCTCCTCGACGCGGGTGGCTCTGCAAGAACGTGGGCATAACATTAAGTTGGGCATGCCCCTCTACAGGAGGAATATCCAAACCTAGTCAAACAATAGTCTGGGGGCGTGTTTTACAACATGTTTGGCCATGTTTGCGCTATTTGTTATTTTTCGCCCGGAATGCCCCTGCAGGGGGACAGGCCCGGCCTAAGCATATCAGGAGGAGGTCATCAATGACCCCGCGCAGGAAGATCGAAACACAGTTGGTACAAACGTCCAGTGGCGGAATGAAATGCAGGCGTGCCAAGACCGCAGTAAAATTGCTGCATCCCGCGAGGGCCCCAAACGCTGTGGAGCACGCTGTGGAGCCAGCAGAAGACATTTGGCTATTCAGGGATGTCCTACGTTGGCGTCGATATCGAATCTTGAAGGTAGACAAAGCCGCTCCATTAATTACATTCCGGTTCGAGGGACCGTTGGTACAGCTTCCCATGTAAACATGTTCGCAGTAATCGGTTATTCGTGTTCGTCTTTGTATTGTCCGTTGTCGTCTTCGTATTACCAGTCGTATTGTTATTATTCGTATGATGACTATTATTATTAGGTGCCACATGATCGAGGCGGAGTGGAGGATGGTGTTTTGGGACGCGCCGCTCTCTGCCTGCAGCGTCTGCTGGGGAACAGGCTCGAGGATGGCCCGGCCAGCGTGATGTGCCAGAAGCTCTCGTCGGTGCTTCCTCTCCTATCCTCTTGCCCCCCCTGTTTTATCATTGCCAAAACTCTGTGCGCACTTGGCATGGACCCTGTCCCTCGATGGGACGGCCCGTTCCGAGACGGCCTGCGTTTCGAAATCAGAGTTGTGGTGATGGCCAAGAGTTGGGTCGGGTTGCTGCCCACGCGCTTCACGATTGAGGGGAGCCTACAAAAGAGCGCCTGCTGCCGGAACGATATACAGGGCAACATGTTTGGATGCACATCATCCAAAGTGTTCTGCACTGGCATACGGTGGAGACCCATGCCAAGAATCACCCTGCCCGCCTCCAGGGTGCCCTGGGTTTCTTGGGCTTCGATGGTTTCGCCATGGAAAATCGTGACGTTCCCATACCAAAATTCAGTGGACGTCCTGGGGTCTCAGGGTTGGATTTCTTGCGGAAAGTTTCTTGTGGACTGGCCTCCACTGTAGCCAAACGTCCTGAGGGCCCGCTTGAGCTCCTTGGGGGGGGGGAGGGCGACAGGTCTGCGGCAGCCTGGGGATCGGAGTACTTTTCGTGATGCTTCGGCTGGGACTCCCAGATGTTTGGCAACCGATGGGCCTCCGCATACGAGAGCTTCGTCGTGCAACCTGAGAAATTCCTATTCTGCGCCTGGATCTGCGTCGGTTTCCAGTGTTGCGTCTTTGTCGGGCATTGGTTCGCTCATCTAATGCCCGCCGCCATCTTACACTAAACCTAATGTTCCCAAGTCGTAGTTGCATTTTGAATGTGATATTCGGCCAGCGCTTCTGTGTCCAGAAAGTGAAACAGTACTTCATGCTGATATTGAAATATTGATTTCGCTGCTTCTGTAATTCCTGCTGCGCCCTGAACTTGAACGTCCTGCTGAGAGGCTTCCGCTAGGCTGCACATTTTGCTGAGCGTGGCGCCCAACTCCCCAGGAGAGACAAATTCCTGCGGCGGCTCCGCCAGCGACTGCATCAGATCCGGGAGCGCGTCAAGGTCCCCTAACGCTTTGTTAACTTAGTAGCCAACGAGTCGGACGTCAAAAAGATGTCCACTCGGATCGATGTTGGCTTTCAGCTGCTTTAGCAGACAACCGAACCAATTTCGGGGACCAAAGCGTCCTCCTGGCTTACGAAGCTAGTCGTAACATCCAACTCCGAAGTCCTGATATCACAAGTTATGACCAGGGCTGCTTGCGTTTGCTCCTCGGTTGCCTCCGAGTCTAAGATGTTCTCCAGGGTGTCCAAGGCGGCCTCCGTTCTAGTCCATAACAGGTTCTACAGAAAGGGGCCTATCGGGACATAGTTGGGAGCCTTTGAGGCTTGCCAAGCACTGGCATCATAAGAGAGGATCCCACCAAACATTGCAACGAGACGGGGCGGTGCGGCCTGAGGGGGTACTGTTTGAGACACGAGGTAGCCTTCACCGAACTGTCGAGGTAAGGAATTATCATGAAAAGGCTGGTCTTACTTTTTTGACGCCCGAAATGGGTACGGAAAGAATGGGTACAATGCCGAACAACAAATATCGGCCCAAACCAACAGAGGCCGTTGTTGGGCAGACGGCCTTCTGTCTTCAATGGACACAGGCCGCGGCGGCGCGGACAGCGAGTCCTGTTGGGCATTGTGCACATTCTCTCCGTACCCATTGCGGTCGTCCCGATTACTGCGCGCCTGACTTGTTTACATCGCACACCCTGCCAGGCACACCAAGTCCGGACCTGCACTCTCCGAAGCTCCCGAGCTTCACGCTTGAGACTGTGGCATGTTTGGGTCGGGTTCTGCCGAGACTCGCAGGGCGCGAAGTTCTTCGCGCTTCGCGGTCCTCGTTCCTTCTCCCCCTCTTCCTCGTCCTCCTTTTCTCCCTCTGGGAGGGCGGCGCGAGAGCGCGAAGTTACTCGCGCTCCGCGAAGCGCGGAGTTGGGAGCCTCTGTGGCTGGATACCGGCATCGAGCCCACTCCTGACTAGAATGCGTGTACGGTTAGTTGGAGACTGGTTCTCGCCGAGGTCGCAGTTCGAGATGGAGACGTGCCATTTCCTTGAGGTCGTGCCTCTTGCGGGAGCATGCTGCCAGCATCCTGAAACCCTTGGCTGCGCCAACGTCGGATCTGAAGCACAGCAACTGCCGCTAATGGTGATGATGTCCATGCTGTGCGTACTGCCCACGTGCGCCGGTGCTTGGCGGTTCGCCTGCCCCTCGCTTGTGACCTTTGCCGCCGTCAGAAGCAATTGGGGGCACAGGAGTTTCTCCAGGGGGTGGCCTTTCTCGTCAGGCATCACATCTCCATTCCCTTGACGAATGCCCCTGTGCTGATGACGACCCTTAGACCATCGATGTGCTCCTGCATGTGGATTTGACAAAGTGACGCGTTCGTCCTCGCATTTGCGGCGCCCCTTGAATATCCCGCCGCTCGCGTTGCAGAACCTTGCTGCTAGTGTCACAATAGGCCCAAACCGTGCGTCGTGTTGCACGGCAGACAATGAATGCATCCGCTGCGAGAGCTACGCTGCTGCCTCTATGCTGGCGTCGAGGCGGATGCAATGTTATTCAAGCATTGGCCAGGACACCAGACGCCAGGTTCGAGCAACGGGTGATGGAATCGTGAAAGGGTAGAGTTTCCAGGAAGTCTTGGAAGTGCAAAGGTTCTGTCGCATGTCCAAGAGTCGTTTGAGCTAGCGTATGCTCCATTGGCTTGAGAAAAAGCTTGTTACGGAGGAAGAGTGGGAGGAACAGAGCGGGGAAGCGGAGGAGGACCAGGAGGAGGAATATTCAGTGGAGAAGGAGGACGCGGTGGAAGAAGAGGCGCAGGAGGAGAACACGCGATTTGCCAAACGCGCGGGTCCAGCGAATTAATGTTGATGGTGATGGTGATGGTGGTGTTTGTGTTGTTGGTGATGTGCTTTCTTCTCACGATGCTGGTGGTGGTGATGCTCATGATGACGATGACGACGATGCTGATGGTGATGCGGACGACGACGATGATGATGATGTGAATGCTGATGGTGATACTGATTATGTTGATGATGATGCTACTGATGATGCTGATGATGATGATGATGTTGTTGTTGTTGATGCTGATGCTGATGATGACTATTATGATAATGCTTACGAAGGCGATGAGGCTGCTTATGAGGAGGATGCTGATGACCCTGGTCACGAGCATGACCGTGGTGATGGTGATGCTGATGTTGACGATGAAGATGAGGATGCTAATGATGGTGATGGTACTTGTGATGGTGATTATGGTAATACTGGTGATGGTGATGGTGACGATGTGGGGGATGAGGAGGATGAGGATGAGGATGATGTTGACGATACTGGTGATGGTGATAATATTGATGCTGCTGTCGTTGAGGATGATGATCATGATTGTGATGATGAGTACGCTGATGACGCTGCTGATGCTGATGGTGGTGATAATGATGGTGCTGATGCTGACGATGATGACGATGATGATGATGACGATGGTGCTGGTGATGATAGCTATGCTGGTGATGTTGTTGCTGATGACGGCGGCGATGATGATGCTGATGATCGTGGCGACGATGATGATGGTGGTGATGATGACGGGGTTGTTGATGGCGATGATGATGCTGATGATGATGAGGACGATGATGAGGATGAGGATGAGGATGAGGATGAGGATGATGATGATGATGATGATGATGATGATGATGATGATGATGATGATAATGATGAGAGGGAGGAGGAGGCGGAGGAGGAGGAGGAGAAGGAGGAGGAGGAGGAGGAGGGGGAGGAGAAGGAGGAGGAGGAAGAGGTACAGGAGGGATGGAGAAAAAAAAACGAGAAGGAGGGAGAGAGAGAGAGAGAGAGAGCGATAACAACATAACATGAGACACACATACACACATAGACCAGACGGGCCCGCGGGCCCAAGAGAAGGCACATGCATAATTGAGTCGGGGGAGAGAGCGGGATGAGCAGAAGGAGGAGGGGTGCACGTTCGTGAAAAAGCGGCCACCTTATCTCTGACGCTTGATGACGATGGAGAAGATATGAAGCAGAAGGAGGCGGAGGAAGGGGGGAGGAGGATTGATTGCAGGGAGAGAAGGAGGAGGGAGAGGGGAATGAGGAGAGGAGAAGGGACTCTCGGCATGCCCGCAGGAGAGGGGGATGGGGGAAGAAGACAAGCGGGAGGGGGGAGGAATAACAATCATAGGAGGAGGAAGAGAAGGAGGAAGTTCGGGGGCACCTACAAGCGGAAGGGGTGCTGGGCTTACACAATTCATTAGCGTCCTCGTTCTCATGTCGGTGTCAAGATTGTTGGCGTGACAAGACAGTTACGCCGCATCTTGCCAGACCAGTCCAAGCAGACGAGGAGTAGGATCAGAAAGAGGAGTAGGACGAAGGAGGAGGAGGAGGTGGAGGATTACACTGATGATGATGACGATGATGATGAGGAGGAGGAGGAGGAGGACAATGAGGAATAAGTGTAGGAGGAGGAGGAGGAAGAGGTTGAGGAGGAGGAGGAGGAGGAGGAAGTGGTGCAGGAGGAGGAGGAGGTCTGTAATGGAGGCGGTGCGTCGTTGCACCTCTTGTTTTCGAGTGCAATGGCGATAACCACTCTGGCTCCTCCCGTTTGTTCTATCCTCCTTCCTGCGAGTGCAGCCATCGCTGCTGCTGCTGCTGCTGCTGCTGGTCCTCTCACCTTCGCTGCATTGCATGCGGAGGTCTACCTCCGCACCTCCGCTTGCTATCACCCTTGGCTCCTCGGATGTGCCCCCATGTGATGTGGTCGTTTTTTTTCGTGTCCAGTAGCCTAATAGTTTTTTGTTGTGACAGGGGGGGGCAGTAGGCGCTGCGAGCGACGGCCCGCTTGTAGTCTAGCTGACTTCACCACGTCTTTCCCTTCTGCTTCGCTGAGGGCGGGCGCGTGGCGATAGCAAGCCCGCCCACCTGAAGCCACAGTGCGAAGGAACGGAGCCAGATAGCCTAGCTGGCTTCGCCCGGTCTTCCCCTCTGCCTCGCTGAAGGCGGGCGCGTGGCGGTAGCAAGCCTGCCCGCCGGAAGCCACAGAGCGAAGGCGCGGAGCCAGGGAGTGAGCGGGGGCACAGGCTCAGGGAGAGTGGCGGACCCATCGGCCCCCAGTCGCCCATGCATCGCAAGTGGGGGCCCGAGGGCACACCCAGGAGCGTTCGGATTCGCTACCGGAGGCCCATCGCCGATCACTCGGTGATTCACCGCCGATAGCTTTCCCCCCGATCGTCGAACGCGATGCGATAGTAGCGTCTTGCGCGCACGTGTTTGGTTCCCCCCGCGGCCCCCCAAAAGCCCGGCACCCAAAGGTCACTCTTGCCCAGGGTCATTCCTGCGTGTAGCCGAAGGGAGACCTGCGGCACGGCCGCCAGCGTGCTCCTCTCCGGGACGTCCCTCCCTGCCGCCGTTCCCGAGCTGCGCGCGGCGTGCTTGCCCGTGCAGGGGGCGCGCAAGCGGCTCGCCCGGCGCCGCCGCTGCTGCCGTCCGCTCGCCCAGAGGCGCCAGCGGGAAGTGGGGTCAGGGAGCAGGATGACCATTGTGTGTACACCTTTCTCTGTCTCTCGCTGTCTGTCTCGCTCTCTCTCTCTCTCTCTCTCTCTCTCCCTATCTTTCTCTGTCTCTCTGTATGTCTGTGTATATCCGTGATTGGTTCGCCCCCTGCCGCCGGCCCCCTCTCCATCATAATGGGATAAAACAGAGTCGCGCCGGTGCGTCTCGGCGCTGCCTTGGCGCATCTGGGAACAGCATGCGGGGGCGGATAGGACTCATCAGCGCATCTTGAAACGTTGGCGTTATCGAAGACGCCTACGGCGAATCACCGCCGCCCCCTGCCTTTTTGGAAGCGCCTACATCGCCGAACGTTGAGGCCAGACCTGCCAAGCTATCGGACCATGTGTTCCCCGAATCGGTTTGGAAAGCCTTCGGGGAACGCGTGGGCATCTTGAAGGTCATCTTGGCCGCCTGGAGGCCAGTTTGACCCTTTCGGGCCTTCTTGGAGGACATGTTGGAGGTCTCTTGGGCCGTCTTGGAGGCCATCTTGAGCGTCTTGGAGGCCTCTTGGGCCGTCTTGGGAGCCTCTTGGGGCCGTCTTGGGCCTCTTCGGCGATGTTTGAGGGCACTTGGGCCGTCTCGGGCCGTCGGAAGGCCGAAAGAAAGCAAATGCCACAATCCTTCAAAAACCCATTGGAAAATTATGATTTTGGCCTTTTCGGGCCTTCCTGGAGGCCCTCTTGGAGGCCTCTCGGGCCGTCTTGGGCTATCTTAGTGCCATCTTCGGCCGTTTTGGTGGGCCCCTGGCCCGTCCGACGCCGTCCGAAGCCGTTTGGAGGGCCTCTTTGAGCCGACTTGGGGCCCTCTTGGAATGCTCTAGGGCCGTCTTGGAGGCCATCTTGGGCGTCTTGGAGGCCTCTTGGGTCGTCTTTGTACCCTCTTGGGGCCGTTTTGGGGGCCTCTTGGGCAGTCCTGAGGCCATCTTGGAGGCCTCTTGGGCGCTGTGGGGGCGTAGCCACTTGTCCAGGAGAAACCGTACGTGAACCAAAACCGCATTTTTGTACCAAAATGCTGCACTGCATTGGCATCGACGTTCCATGGATTCCCGGAACAAGATTTTGGGTCCCTGGACCAAGATGTTGGCTTCCCAGACCCAACTGTTGGGTTTCTGGATTCATATTCTGTCTCTAACATAAAACTGAAGGTTTCTGGACCGGAATTGTGGATTTCCGAACCGAAAGTTGGACCTCGAGAGTCAAATTCTGGGTTTCCCGACCGACATTTGGGCTCGGAGCCGAATTTCGGTTTCCGGACCGACATTTTGGTTTCCGGCCCTAAATTCTGGATTTCCGGAGCGGAATTTTCGGTGAGGATACTCCGAAGTACAATTCCAGGGACTCCGCATGGATCATAGAGTCAAGATGAGAAGTCTCGAACCACGCACCTTGCCCAGAGCCCGAATCTTGCCCGTGGCTAAACTCAGGAAACAGAAGGACGTACATCAAGGGCGCCCTCGAGGGCGCGAAGTTATTCGCGCTTCGCGGTTCGGCTCCGATTCCCCCTCGTCCTCCTCTTCTCCCCTGGGAGGCGGCGCGAGAGCGCGAAATTATTCGAACTTCGCGCTTCGCGCAGCGCGAAGCGCGAAGTTGGGAGCCCTTGCTAAACTCAGGAGACAGAAAGACGTACATGTGCTGGGTGAGCGGTATTCGTCAAGGCCCCACCGCTCGGCCTGTGCCGAGCGAGCGGTATTCGCCAAGGCCCCGCCGCGTGGCCTGTGCTGAGCGAGCGGTGTTCATCGAGGCCCCACCGCGCGGCCTATCCTGAGCAAACGTAGGCAAGGGCTCCCACGAGAGCGCGAAGCTATTTTCGCTTCGCGCTTCGCGGTCCTCGTTCCCCCTCCCCCTCCTGCACGTCCTCCTTTCCTCCCGTGGGGGGGCGGCGCGAGAGCGCGAAGTTATTCGCGCTTCGCACTTCGCGGAGCGCGAAGCGCGAAGTTGGAAACCCTTGGTAGGAACAAACTTGCCACGCAATGTTCCATTCAGGTGCTGCATCAAGAGCTCTCCGCTCTGGGTCAGTAGGATGCAATCCCGTTCACGCATCCGCTACTTGCAACTACGCCAATATTACTACTGCTGTCCGCTCTCTTTTTGGATCAGTACATGCAACGCTTACACGTCCTTCTCCATCGAACTAGAAGCCTCGTCATCTGACTCATCAGCCACGGTAATTACGAGGGTTTGATTCGTCACCGTTTGCCGCCAGCTCGTCGTCACCCACAGCTGAACGATGCTCCTCAGCCGCAGCACGGGGGAACCAATGCAAGAGAAGCTGAACCACCAGAGCCCGAAGGTCCGACAGCAACACACGAAGCAGCTTCTGCAAGTTGTGTTGTTGGTGCCGCCACAGAACGCTGACTTTGCTGACTGAGCTTGTCTTGCGAGCATTTCTCCACGAGAGCGGTATCCAAATCAATTATCCCAGTGCGACCCTACCTAGGAGTAGGAGCATCTAGGAACGCAACATCTACATCTACATCAACAGCTACATTAACATCTACACCTGCATCTACATCTACATCAACATCAACAGCGAGACTCACAGCTACATCTACATCTACATCTACATCTACATATACATCTACATCTACACCTACACCTACACCTACATCCACACATACACCTACATCTACATATACATAGACAATTTCGCATTGGTGTTGGTTTTGCTTTGCTATGCTGTGCTATGATCTGCTATGCTGCGCTGTTCTATGCTAAGCGATGACATGCAATGCAATGCTATGCTATGCTATGTTATGCTGCGCTATGCTATGCTATGATATGATATGCTATGGTACGCTATGCTATGTTATGCGATGCTGGGCTATGATATGCTATGCTATGCGATGCTATGATTGACTATGATTGGCTATGTTATGCTATGCTATGCTATGCTGCGCTATGCTATGCTATGCTATGATATGGTATGGTACGCTATGCTATGCTATGCTATGCGATGCTGGGCTATGGTATGCTATGATGTGTTTGGCTATGCTATGCTATGGTGTGCTAATGCTGCGCTGCGCTGCGCTAAACCAAGCTATGCCAAACTAAGCTAAGCTAAGCGATGCTAAGCTAAGCTAGGCTGGGCGCAGCTAAACTAAGCCAAGCTAAGCTAAGGTAAGCTAAGCTAAGCTAAACTAAGCTAAGCTAATCTAGGCTACGCTAAAGTAGGCTAAGCTAAACTAAACTAAGCTGAGATAGGCTAAGTTAAGCTAGGCTAAGCTAGGCTAAGTTATGCTAAGCTAGGCTAGGCTAAGCTAAGCTAGGCTAGGTTAAGCTAAGCTAGACTAAGCTAAGATGAGATAAGCAACGCTTCGCGGTCCTCGTTCCCCCTCCCCCTTCTGCACGTCCTCCTTTCCTCCCGTGGGGGGGGGGGGGCGGCGCGAGAGTGCGAAGTTATTCACGCTTCGCACTTCGCGGAGCGCGAGGCGCGAAGTTGGAAGCCCTTGGTAGGAACAAACTTGCCACGCAATGTTCCATTCAGGTGCTGCATCAAGAGCTCTCCGCTCTGGGTCAGTAGGATGCAATCCCGTTCACGCATCCGCTACTTGCAGCTACGCCAATAACATTATTGCTGTCCACTCTCTTTTTGGATCAGTACATGCAACGCTTACAAGTCCTTCTCCATCGAACTAGAAGCCTCGTCATCTGACTCACCAACCACGGTAATTACGAGGGTTTGATTCGTCACCGTTTGCCGCCAGCTCGTCGTCACCCACAGCTGAACGTCCTCAGCCGCAGCACGGGGGAACCAATGCAAGCGAAGCTGAACCACCAGAGCCCGAAGGTCCGACAGCAACACACGAAGCAGCTTCTGCAAGTTGTGTTGTTGGTGCCGCCCCAGAACGCTGACTTTGCTGACTGAGCTTGTCTTGCGAGCATTTCTCCACGAGAGCGGTATCCAAAGCAATTATCCCAGTGCGACCCTACCCAGGAGTTGGAGCATCTAGGAACGCAACATCTACATCTACACCAACAGCTACATTAACATCTACACCTGCATCTACCTCTACATCAACATCAACAGCGAGACTGACGTCTACATCTACAGCTACATCGACACCTACATCTGCATCTACATCTACATCTACATCTACATCTACATCTACATCTACATCTACATCTACATCTACACCTACACCTACACCTACACCTACACCTACCCCCAAACCTACACCTACACCTACATCCACATCCACATCTACACCTACACCGACATCTACATCTACATATACACTTTCGCATTGGTGTTGCGTTTGCTTTGCTATGCTGTGTTATGCTTTGCTATGCTGCGCTGTGTTATGCTAAGCAATGTTATGCTATGCTATGTTATGCTGCGCTGTGCTATGCTATGAAATGGTACGCTATGCGATGCGATGCGATGCTGAGCTATGCTATGCTATGCTATGATTGGCTATGGTATGCCATGCTATGCTATGCTATGCTATCCGAATGCTGCGCTAAGCCAAGCTATGCTAAGGTAAGGTAAGGTAAACTAAGCTAGGCTAAGCTAAGCTAAGCCAAGCTAAGCTATGCTAACGTATGCGAAGCTATGCTAAGCTAAGCTAGGCTAGGCTACGGTAAGCTAAAACTAAGCTAAGCTGAGCCAAACCAAGCCAAGCTAAGCTAAGCTAAGCTAGGCTAGGCAAAGCTAAGTTAAGCTAAGCTAAACTAAGTTAATATGAGATAGGCGAAGCTAAGCTATTCTAGGCTAAGCTAAGGTAAGCTAAGCTAACTTAAGCTAGGCTAGGCTAAGTTAAGCTAAGCTAAGGTGGGCTAGGCTAAGTTAAGATGAGATAAGCAACGCTAAGCTAAGGGAACGTAGCTGGGGGAACCGCGGGGCGGATGCCGGGGGAGCCGCCCGGGGCATTCTACATTGCCCGGCCCTTTCAGCACATAGATTAAGAACCCTTCTAGGCAGAGCCTAGGTAGGGAATAGTGCAACTCTTCGAGCCAACCATGCGATTTTTCCCGAGATATGCTCACGAGTTTTCCAGGATTCCATGCTTTTAATTCCGGACTCCAAGCATGTTGGAATCCTTTGTTTTGAAGTATGCATCGGCTGCATATTTGGCCTGTTCCTCCTTTTTCGCGAGAGCAGAGAGCTGAGCGCCCAGCTCTTGGCCTAGATCCGCCATGATGTGGTCGATCGTCCCCATACACACAGAACTGGGTGTGCAGTCGAGGACCGTGGCGCTCGACAGAACACTTTATAGAGTGCTCAACATCATCTTCGGTTTTCTTCCCTTGCTCCACTCGGCGCCACGAACATGCCAATTCGCGCCCCTCGCTGTCCAAGAACTCTGGAAGGGTCTCTGCTACAACAGCCTCTGCGGGCGGCATGCCCAACACCTGGGCCGGATCCGTCATGACAAGTTCCACCATAGCGGCCAGTTGCCCAGCATGAAATTTGCCGGGGGAGGCCACATTTGCTTCGTGGAGGAAGAGGCCAGCCGCAACGTTCACGGAGCCCTCAAAGCCCGCTCGGCTGCACGTCCCCTTCTCAATTGCCTCCCAATCACGGCGATGGGCTGAGGAATGGGGAGAGGCTACGAACTCTGGAAAGCGCTGCCGCTGCTTCGGCCTTGGCAGTGTTATCAACAAGCTTGCGGCGCTTGAACAGAGCCACATCAGCTGCGCGTCCCTGCTTTAGCGCGGAACGAGTTTGCCCTCTGTTGCGGAGAGCCTCGCGCTCCTCCTCGAGCTTGAGTTTTGCCGGAGCCCCCGCCGCCGCGAGCCGCTTTGCCACGGCCTCTTGCTCCTCCTTCTGTCTGACCTGACGTTCCGTGTATTGGACCTGATGTTGCTCTTTAGTTGAGTCCCGAAATGGCCTGCATTCAAGCTTGCCACTTGCGGGTGCCACGTCGTGGCCCGCCCCTCAGCCCTTTGCAGCCAGTCTGCCAAGATGTCGCCTTTGTTGAAGTAGGCTTGCTTTGGTGCCACTTCTTTTTGTTGCTCGCGTTGCCGAGGCAAGTGCGAAACCTGTTCGCAGCTGCCTGGGCAGCATGAGGGTGCGCGGTGAGCTGCTCGCCGACCACCTCAACGACCTGCCTGTCGCGAGCCACAGGACCTCGTAGAGAACCTGACCACCCTCGCGCACGACGAGGGTCAGCTGCGCCGCTGGTACGATAGCCATGGCTGCTGGCTGCAACTATAACCTTTGCTGCCTCAATTTGGGCCCCTGCACACCCAACGCAGAACTTGAAACAAGGAACCTCTCGCTGTTCTGGCCTGGATTTGGACGATAAGTGCGTTTGACTTTTCAGTTCGGAGTCTCTCACGTCAACAGGTGCTTCCCTGTAACATGTCGAGTCGCTGTTCTCCTATGCACATTCTCCGATACTCTCAGAGCGCCATCGTTGTTGTTGCGCGCTTACCCTATCTTATCTCATTGTCATTGCACGTTCAAACATTTTGCAAGTTTACCCCTGACGTTTTGGTGGTGGGGGCAGATTTGCTTTTCTTTGACTTGTTTGGGTCTCTCGAATCAGTGAGGGCCCCTGCCTCGACATTGTGGCAGTGTCGTCCGCCATCCATCTACACTCTCCGAGTGCTACCGCTATGCTCATGAGATCCGCAGCGCAAGTCTGCATCGGATGGCGGTCTAAAAAGGGGTTCGGCTCGGCTCCGGAGCTGGAACATGCAAAACAAGATGAACAGCACATCAGTGGCGCAATAGATGTATGTTGTCACCCTGATGGAAAACCATGCCGGATGACGGTGATATCTCTCATCAGAGGCTTGTTCAAGACACACTGCCATCGCCATCGCATTCGGCACCGTGCCGATACGTCTAACCAGAGGGGGGCAATCGAAGAACGACCCTATATGTCTCCAAGGTTGTCCGATCTAGCGGGCTACCATGCAAAAGCGCCAGGAGCGACAGAATGCCCAACGAATCGAAAGAGCACCCAAGTTCCCCAATATCCTCCAGGACTTACGAGAGACCTGTCGGCTCCCGATCAAGCCAGAAACGACATGATCTTCCAACTTTAAAACGCAGCTACTAGATCAGTCAACAACCTTTTGGCTGCAAGCGTGTGAGAAGAGCTGTCGACTTCCTGTGCCTGTCTGGTTTGGGGGAAAAGCAAGGGCGACCTGTATTTCAGAACGCCCCTCTTGCTCCAAAACGAATAGCGCCGCTAGTGAATTCATTCCTTTTTGCTCAATGGATCGCCGCGTGTTGGCGGCCTACTACTACCCAGGGCGCCGGGGGCAGATCGGGCCGGAGGAACGCGGCTCAAGAGCTTTGTTGTTTCGCCGCCTCGCACCCGCGTTGTTCAATGCTTGCAGGAGCACGGCGCAGGAACCCGCTAGCAAGTGCGCCCGTACAGACGCTATGCCAACATCGCTGAGGAGAAAATCGAAAAAACGTTGAAGCAGATCGGAGAAGTTGAAGTTGTCTAGGGGCGCCCCTCGCACCACCGCACAGGGGAGCACGCCGTGGCCCCTTCCGAGCAAAGAAGGTCGAAGAAGGTTTCGCGGCGAACAGCTCGCGAGTACGCCCCAAGGCTTGCCAGAGGCCGCATTGCAAAGGAGGATTGGCGCAGCCCTCCATCCTTCCTCCCGAAGACCTCGGCCGCGCGAAGGCGTAAGAAATTCGCAAGGGCTCGGCGCGCCGCCTGCACTTCAAATCCAACCCGAAAGGCGACTTGATTCGCAGCGGCAAAAGGGACTCGCACGTCGTGAAAGGCCACAAGCGATTTGCATCTGCAGGAGTCGCCGCAAGACGTCATGGACCGCTCGTACAACTTCGTTTCTAGGGGGTCTGCGTGGCGAGTGCGTGCCCTCGTATTTGCGAAGACTGCGAACTCCCCTCCCCACAGGCTCCCGGCGGAGATTGGGACGCGCAAGAAACTCGTAACCCTCGAATACTTGGCGCTGGCGCGTCAGCATGGCGAGACGGAGCTGGTCAACAATATTACGGAAGTGAGCCACTGCCACGTGCGACTGATTATGGACCCTATTCGAAGTTGTAATGTATTTCCAAGTGCGGTATCTCTTCTGCCACCCTGGCGCTCCATCTAATTGGCGCCAGGGCGAGGGAACGCCAGGGACGCGCCAAGACACAGTTAGCGCAATGAGCTATGTTGGAAAAGGGGCAAGGAAGTCGCCCACTGCCAACCATAGTTCCTAAGTGTGCTCGTCTTCTGCCGCCCTGGCGCTCCCTGGCGCTCCCAGCCGCTCCCGGGCGCTCCCTGGCGCTCCCTCGCCCTCCCTGGCACCCCCTGCCGCCCTGGCGCTGCCTGGCGCTTCCCGCCGCGGTGGCGCTTCCCTCGCGCGCTCCTTGCCGACTTTTGGCTCTCCCCGGCGCTGCCCCGCTATCTGGCGCTCCCTGGCGCTCCCTGACTCCCAGCCTCCACCCCAGGAGAAGCTTATCCTGGCGCTCTTGTCGACGTTGCAATATTGTCGACTTCGGCGATGCAATTTAAGATTGGCGCTCTTGTCGACGCTGCAATTGTCGACTTCGACGATGCAATTTAAGATTGACGCTCTTGTCGACGTTGCAAAATTTGTTTGCCCCCGCAAGATGTCTGGGCGCTGGGGCGCTCCAGAGTCCAGAGAAGATCTCGCCCGGCAGCTCCGGCGCGGCCCTCCCCCGCTCGACTTGCTGTTGCAGCCGACGGCCCGGGGAATCTGGGCTGGGGTGCGAGGATAGGGCGAAGAGAACTATGCACATGCACCGATCCTGGTAAGGCCCATCCTTGACCCAGGATCGGTGCATATGCCTTCCTGGCCAAGGTAGGAGGGCGTATGCACCGATCATGGGCTCAGGATGGGTCTGGCCAGAATCGGTGTATGTGCATAGTTCTTTTTCCTCTGTCTGGGCAGGGGTGCGAGGAGCCGTCTTTGTTTGCGGCCGACGGCCCGGGGAATCTACAACCCCGCGCGAAAAGCAACCGGTGTTTGGTGAGCCCCCCGGCCCCCCATTTCAATGTTGATCGCGCGACCAGCGAAGTTCGAAAAAAAGGTCGGCACCGCATTGAACGTTGAAATTGGGGGGGGGAGGTGCGTAGACAAACACCAGTTGCTTTTCGCACGGGGGGGGGGGCAGGGGTGCGAGGAGCCGCGCGCTCCCCTGGCATGCGCGGAGCGCGCAAATCACGAACACCTCGCTTGGGAACCTGCAGGGGCGGCGTTCGTCCGCACGCGTCCGATGTACAACCGAAGGGGGTCAGGTTGGGGTGCTAAGGGGCGGCGCTCGCCCCGCGCGCCTTCGATTTACTGCCGGGGGGGGCAACAGGTAGGGAGGTCGGGCACGGCGCTCGCCCCGCGCGCGCCCTTGATTTACAGCCGGGAGGTATCGCGCAGGGGTGTCAGGAACGGCGCTCTGGCATCGGCATGGGCATCGGCAACCACGGACCCGCGTACCCAGCGGCAGCCATGGACACGGATCTGTCCAGATCGTGTCGCTGGTCTCTCAGATTGCGGTGTTGCCGCCCATAGCCGCCTACGGTGTCCTTGCCTGCCCGCTCGCCCTTCCCCTCTTGGGCCATCTTTATGTCCCCGTCAAATGTTTTCGAAGGCTTCCGCGCCGCTCCCGCGCGGCGCCCTCCCCCCTCCCGCGGCTCCCCCGGCGCCCCCTGGCGGTCCTTGGCGGTCCTTGGCGCTCCCGGGCGCGTCGCGGGCGCGCCCTATAGGCGCTCCCGCGCTCTCCCTGCGTCCCTGGCGCTCCCTCGCTGTTCATGGCGTTCCTTGCCGCTCTGACGCTGACGCGCCCTGGCGCTCTCCGGCGCTCCCAGACCCTCCCTCGCTCTTCCTGGCGCTCCCCACCGCCTTATAGGGCGCGGTGCCCGGCGCTCCCCGGCGCTCCCTGGGGTTCCCCCTGGTGTCCCCGGCGATGCCCCTGGCGCTCCTTCGCCCTCTCTGGCGCTCGCCGCCGCCTTCAGGCGCGCTCTGCGGCGCTCCCCGGCCGCTCCCGCCGTCCACTTCGGCGACCAAGCGTAAGCTGCCACCGCCGCGGGTCCTGGCTTGCGCGCGCGCGAATAGCCCCCCTCGCCCCCCACCACCACCCACACACGCATACGCACACGCACACACGCACACACACACACACACACACGCGCACACACACAGCATCCCAGCGAACACAGGGCGGCTAAGCGTGTCTGCGGCCTGTCAAGTATCGGCTGCCCCCGCCCTCGGGCAGCACGCGGCCCGATTCGATCAGGGCTGCGACCCAGCGTGATTTTTTCAATGCGTGGTCCCCGGAAGTCTCGACCCATTCCCCAGGACCGGTGTTTCATCCTGAGTCGTTTTTTGACGGTCCCGAGGCCCGGCGAGGGCCCCTATAGGGGCAGAGATTTGCGAAAAAACTCCGTCTTGATTCTTTCAATACGTTGGATCTCTGGGGAGGAGCGGGCGCGCCTGCCCCCGGCTGCTCCCGCCACCCGCTCTGTATAGGAAGCAAACAGCCCGTTCGAGCTGGGGGTGCCAGCAGCGGGCCCGGCCGCCGCTCCCGCCGCCCGCCCTCGGGCAGCACCTAAGGCCCGTTATGTACGGGTGTGGGGGTGCGCGGGCGCGGGCGCGGCTGTTCCCGGCCGCTCCCGCCACCCGCCCTCGGGCAGCACCTAAGGCCCGTTATGTACGGGTAGGGGGCGGGGGCAACCCTCCCAGGGGTACCCTTGCATCCTTGTCTCCTCGGTCCATCCTTAGCCACCTTCTTTGGCCGCGCCCCCCTCGAAACGCTTCGAAATGGGCGTCCAAGGCCCTTGCATCCTTATCGCGCATCCTCGCTACACGGGTTGACTCTACCCACACCTCTACCCTTCGCCCGTTTTCCCCTTTCTGGGCCTCCTGGGGCGCGGTGCGCGGGGGCGGCTGCTCCTGGCTGCTCCCGCCACCCCCCCTTACACATATAGGCAGCAGACACCCCACTATACAAGGCAGGACGGGTCTGGAGCGGGCGCTGGCTGCTCTCGGCAACCCCCTCCGGCTGCTCCTGGCGGCTATCCCGGCCCGGCTCCTCCCGGCGATTCCCGGCTGCTCATGGGGAGCAAAAAGTCGCGTAAACATAAAAACTCGGAGGTCCGCGCGGATTTCTCGGATCGGCGCTGGACCCCCTCCTGGCGCGCGGAGCGCGCCAGGGGCGGCGCCGGAGGCGCTGCCGGGGGGGCCCCAGCGCCGATCCGAGAAATCCGCGCGGACCTCCGAGTTTTTCTGTGTATGTCACTTTTCGTTCTCCGGGTTGCTCTCGGCCGCTCAGGGCCCAGGGCCGTTCCCAGCAGCTCCCGGCGATGCCCCTCTGCTCCCGGCTGCTCTCGGCCACCCCGGCGGCTCCGGAGCATGCTCGGAGCAGTCTCGCTTCTCCGGCCCGCAGCAGGCTCGGCTCCCGGCCGCTCTTGGGTCCTGCTCGCTGCCAGCTCCCAGTAAGGTGCATCGTTGCAGTGAGCATTGCCATGAGAGAATGCTGTGCAGGGGGTGTTCCCTGACCGCGGCCGCTACGCGCCCTGGTCGTCCAGGGCACTGCAGGCGTGGCACTTTCTCGACACCATAGGGGGTGCACAGTGGGTGGCCTCTGATCGCGGCCGCTATGCGCGCCGGTCGTCCAGGGCATAGCAGCCGTGGCACTTTCTCGACATCATAGAGCCGTGCACATCGTTGCAGTGAGTATTGCCATGAGGGTATTGCTCTGCTCACGGAAAGGTGTGTGTGTGTGTGTGTGCGCGGTGCTGAGTAGCTTCGGCGTGTCGCGACAAACCGCTGATCCCGCCCCCGGCTCCTCGCCGCCCCCGCTCCACGAGCGGGCCTGCAAGCTGCCCGACCCTGGCGCTTCCCTTCGACCACGCGGCTGCAGCGCCGGCCGCATGTGCTCGGCCTTGGGACCGATGATGCTGATGCTGCTGATGATGATGATGGTGATGGTGATGGTGATGGCGATAATGATGCTGATGCTGATGCTGATGCTGATGCTGCTGCTGAGGAGGAGGAGGAGGAGAAGAGGAGAAGGAGGAGGAGGAGGAGAAGGGGAGGAGTCGCAGGATGAAAATGAGGACGAGGAAGAGGAGGAGGAGGACGAGGAGGAGGAGGAAGAGGAGGAGGAGGAAGAGGAGGAGGAGGAGCAGGAGCAGGAGCAGGAGCAGGGGAAGGATTCTGATAGTGGTGATGATCATCATGATGATGTTGATGATGCTGATGATGGTGATGATGATGATGAGGAGGAGGAGGATGATGAGTATGATGATGCTGATCCTGATGATGATCCTGATGATGGTGATGATGATGGTGGTGATGATGATGACAATTATGGTGATGGTGATGGTGATGGTGATGGTGATGGTGCTGATGATGGTGATGATGATGGT
>CAUYUJ010017664.1:164675-167175 GCA_963575745.1 Prorocentrum cordatum | reverse complement strand
TGCTCCGAATTCGCTCTTGAAGTGCCGCCAGCCTGGTCTCCGAATTCGCTCTTGAAGTGCGGCCGCCTCCTCTGCCCTCCTGCTTGGGTTTCGCCCTGTCCAGCAGCTTCTGTGCCAGAGTTTTGAGGTGCCCTTGTGGGGCTGCCCTCCCGCTTTCGCCTTGCCCCCCAGGGAGTCCAACAGATGTTTTGTGACGTTCTCTATCTCGAGCTTGCTGTATGCGATCTCCTCCTGACCCTCCTGTTGCTCGTGCGCAAAGCTGGTCGGCGATCGAGAACTGAACTCGCGTGTATTGATGGTTGTAGCACTTTTTGAGACGAAGATGACGGACCATGAAACCGAGCTCCTGCACAGATGCCCCCAACACAAACTTCTTGAAGAACTAATCGAGCAAGAGGTGGTGCTGGGAGCGATCCGTCTGGGCCTGAGCCGAATCCGAGAGGCACTTGGACACGGCGCGCGACATGTACAAATGAGGTGGCCCGAGTTTGGGCTTGATTGATGCCACCTGCGCTGCCTCCGCTTATAGGCGACCTGCCTCTCGCCCTGATTTCACCACGTCCGAGTCGGTGGGCACGATGATCGAGATCCACTCCGAGGCCGCCAGATCCCGAAGCTGCTGAGCGCTTTGGCATGATACTTTGAGGAGCATCACCAGAGCTGCCTGCCTATCTTTGGCTCGTAGCGCGCCTTCTGCCCACTGAAGGGCGTCCTCGGCCTCCTCGGCCATCTGCCCGAGCTGCTTCGCCCTCTTGTGAGCCAGCGCGCCCTCGGCCCCCCCTGGCTCCTGCTGCCCCGTCTGCCGAGCCCGCCCCTGGCTTGTGGCGCTTGGGCATGGCGGAGAGGTCCACGTCGGCCATCGCGCTGTGTTCGGAGTCGGGCGGTGACGATGCGAGGCGGAGGGAGCGCACAGTGTCCTCGAATGCGTGGCTGTAGCTGAAAGAGCGTTTGGGCCGTGAAACTGCAAAAGGAGCAGGACAGACTGGAAGGGGTAACAATCTCCTGGGTGCCGTTGGAGCTGCGGCCGCGGTAGCAGAGGTTTTTCTGATGCGAACTCACGACATGCCTCTGAGCGAGTTCCCGAGAGCTGAGGGTTTGTAGGCACCTGAAACACTGGTAATCGTGAGAAGGGGCGCCTCGTTTCTCACTCGATGGACCAGTCCTGCATGTAGGAGGAGACTCTTCATAGTGCCGAAGCGCTCCCCGCAGGCCCGACCGTCCTCGTTCCTCCTCTTGCATTCGTATGGTCGTGGAGCGTCGTCACCGACCGCCTCCACTTCCGTCTCCTCCTCCACGTCGTCCTGCCTACTTGTCTGGAGAAGTCGGCGCTGCCCAATCTTGCCCTTCCCGACGAGTTTTGCCAGAGTAGCTCTTTTATCGTCGTTCAGTCGTGCGCCCGCCTCCCCCGAGCAAGTAGATAGTTTCCCTCTGCTAGATGAAGCGAGCGAGAGCAGGTGGGGCGCTTCTCCTCCTCCTGGGAACGGTGGGGGTCCAAAGCCTGGGATGACGCACTTGGTGATATCGTCGGCGTAAACCGTGATGCCTACGTCTGTCGTCTCACCGTCGGGCTCGTGTGCCGCGGCGCACTGAGTTGAGCTGGTTCGGTTCCGATAGGCCAGGAATGGCCCAATCCTCTTCTGGCAGTAGTAAGGGAAGGCCCGAGCTGGATCTGGATGTCCCATCATCTCCCCCGTCGTAGGTCGTAGAGCTACTGGTCCCGACTGAGTTTCGATCTGGAAGGTCCCCTGGATGGTCCTGGCGCGCTGGAATCTGAGGTCCTCTGGATCGTGCAGGTCCTCGAGGGTATCCAGGATCGTCTCACGTCTTATACTGGCGAACGCGTTGGTCGCATCTTCATTCACTATGGCGCGCGAAAGGCCTTGGCGCTGTAGGCGCCAGGAAACGCAGTCTTGCACCGCGATGGCGTCCTCTCGACTCCGATGCCTGGCGAAGCCATGGCAGTAGCAACGAAGTCTAGGCCGAACTTTGCGCCCTCGATGCCAAAGGTGGGCGTTCCATGCCTTGCCGATCGGACAGAAGAGGGGTATCCAGCGTTGCCCTGCAGGGCCTGTCTTCCCCGCGCGCTCGTCGAGACCCACGCAGGAGGAGACGTCGAACAGCAGCGGAGTCGCAGTAGCGCGTCGGAAACTGGCCAATAAATTTAAGAAGCGCTCGTTGAAGCCCTGCGACGAGGTCGGCCTGGAATCGCCACCCAAACCTCCGCGAGTAAATTAGGTCCGGTGCTCTTCATCGAGTAGAATCAGCCATATCTCGGAAAGAGTGGACCATCCGGGAGTTGCCCGTCTCTTGGGGGATCGACGGAGCTGAGTAATGATGCCGAGGAGGTCGTCGCGCGCCTGACCGATGTCTGCGAACTGCATCGCGTCGCACCTCTGCTGGTGGGTCCTGTGCGTCTCGTCGCCCTCGTGCAGCTGGTCGAAAAGCGTGAAGCCATCTCCTGGTTCAGGTCGCACTCGTGAGCTCCCGAGCCGCCTTCCGT
>CAUYUJ010017664.1:137175-159675 GCA_963575745.1 Prorocentrum cordatum | reverse complement strand
GGCGTGGGCCATGATATTTCCTCAGGGTTCATGGCGCCTCTTTTTCTTTCGTTACGTCCCTGGGTCCCCCCCTGGGCCGCGCACCTGCCGCCAGCCATGATTTGCACCCCTTCCTCTTTGACGCCCCCCTCTTGGCCGCCCCCGATCCTCGGAGCGAGAGCTCTGGTGTGCAGAAGGCGGCTGCGGAGCAGTTCGGGCTGCACTCTGCCGGGGAGCCGGACGCGCACGACGTGGCAGGCCCGGGCGGGGAGCCGGGTGCGCACGTGGCCGCCTGACTTTCCAGCGCTCCGACCTCGTGTGGCCAGGCGCGGTGGTCCTCCACGCGTGTGTCCAGGAGGTGGCCTCCAGATGTTCCGCGCGTGAATCCAGCCATGTGTGCTTCTGGCTTCCTGGTGCTCCCAGCAGCTCGAGTTTGTCGATTATTCTGTTCTGCGCCGCCTCCAGGGCGTGCCCTGGAGCCAGCTGCGCCGTGCAAGTGGGCTGACCCATTAGAGCTCGGCACAGCGGGGCAAGCGGGGCAAGCGGCGTGGCTGGTTAGCGGTGTGGCTCGGATTGTGGCATTTGCGGCAGGACGTACCATATGTTCGACATGTAGTGGAGGATGGCGGTTGGCACAGTAACCAAGTCGCTCGCAGTTCATCCAGGGGAAAACCATAGTTAGATGCAGGCCCACGTCTCCGCCATAGTCAGTTCCGGGAACTCCTCGAGCAACACTTTCCCACGACCTATAGCCGCGGGCGCGTCGCATGCACGCAGCAGCATATGCTGCAGGAGAGCACGGGCCGTTGTTTGTTTTGCCGCACTCGGGTCCCAAATTTTGGGGGTCGCAGGGGAAGCGGTGCGTGGCGGAGCATGCTCACAGCACGAAGTTCTCGAACGTGCCGTGCCGAAGCGAGCCCCTCGGTTCCGAAGCGGGCCCTGGCGCCTCGCGAGGCGGCTCAGGCGGCGGCCGCTGGCCACACGAGGAGAGGCTGGGCCTGCACCGGTCCGCCGGCCCCCGGGGCAGGGCGTGTGCCGCTGCCGACTCCGTGTGTGCTGCTTGCCGCGGGCAGCTTCGTGTCCGTCGCCGCCTGGTTTTCGCCTGCCTTGCTCCTCGTCGTTCACGCCTCCCCCCGTTCCTCAAGCAGTGGCGAAGCGTCTTGGCTCGCCTGTAGCCCTACCAAACAATGTTCTAAGAACCTTTGGCGGTTTCCACGACATGTTCTTAGAGCATTTCTGGCGGAGTCTGTGTTGTTCGAACACATCGGGTTTACGTTCTGAGAACACTGCTTCTGTTACTCTAACATCTTGGGGTTCTAAGAACATTTCGTGGCAGGACTACAGGAGTGCCGGGACGGTCGGTCCCTGCTCAAGTTCCCGCCCTCTGCCCCTCCTCGTCGGGGTGTTCTCTGCGGCTTCCAGTCCAGTGGCTGCCTACGTGTAGCTGCTGCTTGCTGGTTCGCTCCCCTTCCTCCGCGTCTGTCGCGGGCTTCCTTGGGCGCCTCTGAGGGGCTCCGGGGGCGGCCGTACGGGAGCTTGTTCATTGCTTTTGATGGGGACAATCGATGGGCTTCTGCAGGGCCTCTTCGAGGCATGTTGGCGGACGTGTGTCGGGGAGGGTTTCCATGGCGCCCGCTAGTTCCGTTTCTTGGGCCTCTCTTAGCCCGTGATGAGGGTTGGTCTAAAAAGAGTCTTTGGGGCAGTCTTGGGGCCCTCTTGGGCCTTCTCTGGGCCCTCTTTGGGGCCTCCTCGGGCCAATCTGGGGAGCCTTTCGGGCAATCTTGGACCTCCAGAAGCCCGAAGAGGCGCGAATGCGTAAACCATTCAAGCACGGTCGGGCAATCATTGGTGAGCCCCCTTAGCTCTTGGCGCCCTACTGTGACGCCTTCGGGGCCTCTTGGACCGTCTATTGAGGCCATGTTGAATCCTCTGGAGGCTTCTCCAGCATGCCGGATCCCTTCTTGAGCCGTCTTGGGAGGCACCTTGGGCGTCTTGGAGGCCGCGGTCGGCGGACTCGGAGGCTCCGAGGGCCCGGGAGATGCGCTGGCGAGCTCGGGTGGGGGACCCCCCCGCCTGCAGCAAGTTGTTGGACCCTGTGGGAGGAGGGAGGGGGGGGGAAGGGAGAGGGGGACAGCCGAATGTCGCACTCGCCTTTTCGCCCCTGCTGAAAAAGAGGCGACTCACCGACGCCTACGACCGCCGTCGCCGTCGTCGTCGTCATCCGTCGTCGTCGTCGTCGTCGTCGTCGTCGTCGTCGTCGTCGTCGTCGTCGACGTCGACGTCGACGTCGACGTCGACGTCGACGTCGACGTCGCAACGCACAACCGCCTCTGCAGGCCCGCACCGCTTGCCCGCCGAGCCCCACCCGGGGGCAGCGCCGAGAGGGGCTTCCACTAGGGGGCCACCACCTCTTCCTGGGAAGCGAGGATCAAGGAGGAGGAGGAGGAGGAGGAGGAGGAGGAGGAGGAGGACCGAGGATGGAGAATGTTTAGGGGAAGGTTCTGGGGTCGTCTTCGGGGGCCCTGGAAGGCTGTGGTGGGCCCAGAGAGGTCCAGCTCCTGCAGGTGGTGGTGACCCCTTTCGTGGTGGCCCCCATTGTTCTTGCCTGGTCTGCACCACCTGGTGGGGCGGAGCGGGCCGCACCGCTTGCGCCAGGCCCTCCTCCCCACGACGCTCGGTGCCGCCACCGGCGGCGCACCAGCGCCTCGGGGTCGCGGCGGGGACGAGGAGGGGGATGCGGACGAGGACGAGGATGCGCAGGAGGATGACGAGGAGGAGGAGGAGGCGGCGGAGGAGGAGGAGGAAGAGGAGAAGGATGAGGCGGAGGAGGCGGAGGAGGCGGAGGAGGAGGAGGCAGAGGAGAAGGAGGAGGAGGAGGAGGAGGAGGAGGAGGAGGAGGAGGAGGAAGAGGAGGACTCTTTGGGGCTCTTTGGAAAGCACAGCGTGCTGAAGTCCGTGCATCGAGATAGGGAAACGCCGACAACGGCGAAAGAGGAGACAGGAGGAGGCAACTTCTCCGAGGGCCCAACGGCCCGCGAAGAGCGACGCTGTCGCGCCCAGCCTCGGTGCCACAGGAGGGGCGCGCCTGAGCTCATCGCGGTGCTTCCACACCGAGGCTGGGCACGGCCGTTCTGCCCCCTGCCCTGCTCCCTGGGGGCTGCCTCGGGGCTCCTCGGCGCCGCCGTCGAGGCGGGGCCCGCGCCGCGGCCCGCCCGCGAGGCGCAGGGCGGGCGCGGGGGCGGCGACGGAGGGCCCGAGCGGCCCCCCGATCGCGGCACGAGCCGCGCGGTGGCCCTGCGGCACGGCCCCGGGCGGCGCCGCGCCTCGAGCAGCCCCCCCGCCAGGGAGACCGCGGGCTGAGGGCCGCGGCGTGCATCGGCAAGCCCCCGCCCAGCGGCGCCACGCAGCGGCCGCCCATGCCGAAGGCGCAGGTCGTCGGCCGGGCCACCCTTCGCGAGCGAGCCGAGGACAGCCGCGTCAGGTTGGCGCAGCGGTCGCCAGCGCCACCCGAGGCTGCGCCAGCCGTGGTGTGCCATCAGACCAAGTGCCCCGAGGCTGCGCGGGTGAGCCAGAACGGCTTGAGCCACAATGGCTACGGAGGAGGAGGAGGAGGAGGAGGAGGAGGAGTGGGAGGGGTGGGAGGGGTGAGGTGGCGAGGAGCGGGAGGACTTCGACTGTGCGCTGGCTCAGCTTGCTGGGGGCTCGGCCCTGGGCGCGGCGCCGAGCGCCGTGCGGCGCGTGAGGTTGCCGAGTGGCGACGGCGCGCCCTCCAAATGCCAGAGGTAGGGGCCCGCGGCGAGACGCCCGGCACCCGGGGGTGGGTTGGCGGCTGCCGCCTCCCAGCACGAGGACTCCACCTCCGAGTCGCGGGGCTCACGCTGCGGGCCAGCTCCTCCTCGCCCTCCTCCTCCTCGCCCTCCTCCTCCTCCTCCTCCTCCTCCTCCTCCTCCCTCCTCCTCCTCCTCCTCGAGGCCGGGGGATTGTGGAGCCCCTCGTCATTTTCATACGGTTTTTTATCGACTGAAACGCTCTTTCACCCTTCAATGTTGATTATTTGTTGTCATTTTTCTTTTCGCCGTGATCCCCTCATACTAATATTTTCGCGTTATATCGTTATCTAGTGTTCTCTCTCTCTGTCTCTGTCTCTCTCTCTCTCTCTTTGTCTATCTCCTGCACCAGGCCAATGCATGCCGATGCGATACAAATTCATTCCCAACCAACACCAATGCCAATGCAATGCCAATGGGGGAATCCTTTCGTTCGGTGGATTTCAATAAGAATACTTTGTGGATGATGTCATTACGAATCCTTCTCCAGAGGATTTTAATAGCAATGCTTATGTGTGGGGGTTCGATCGGGATCTTCATGTGGAGGGTTTCAGTGGGAGGATTCAATCGGATTCGTTTTTGTGGAGGGTTTCAGTAGGAGTCCGTCTGCGGAGGGAGCCATCAGGACTCGCCAGCGCAATGCAAACGCAACGCCAAAGCTTTTCCATCGCAATGCCAAACCAACGCCAATGCAATGCCAATAGGGGGTATCCTTTGTGGTAGATTCCAAAAGCAATCCTACCTGTGGAGGGTTTCGATTGGAATCCTTCCGTGGGGGGGTGCTTCAGTATGAATGTTTTACGTGGGGGGCTTGCAAAAGGATCCCTTCTTGTGGAAGGTAAGGAATCCTTCTGTGGTGGGAGCCATTCGAACTCGCCAGCGCAATGCCGAAGCAGTGCCAACGCAATGCCAAACCAGTGCCAATGCAATGCCAGTGGGGGGAATTCCTTGTGGTAGATTTCAATAACAATCCTTCTAAGAACCCTTCTTTGGGGGATTTCAATAGGAAACATTCGATGGAGGGCTTTGCATGGAACCCTTCTGTTGAGGATTTCAATGTGAATCCTTCTTGTGGGGGGGATTCAATAGGCATCCTTTTTTTTGTGAGGGTGTTCAATAGGAATCCTTCTGTGAAGTGTTTGAATAGGACTCGCCAGCGCAATGTCAACGCAATGCCAACGCACTGCCAACGCAGTGCCATCGCAATGCCACCGCAATGCCAATGTGATGCCAAACCGTTGCCAAACCAACGCCAATGCAATGCCGATGGCGGGATTCCTGTATTCCAGCAGATTTCATTAGGAATCCATATGTGGATGATTTGGTTACGAATCATTCCTCGGAGGATTTCGGTAGGAATCCCCCCGTGAAGGGTTTCGATTGGAATCTTTCTGTGGGGGGCTTCACTTTGAATCTTTCATGCGGGGGTTTTCAAAAGAACCCCTTCTTGTGCAAGGTGTTCATACGAATCCTTCTGTGGGGGGAGCCATTAAAACTCGCCAGCGCAATGCCAACGCAATACCAGCGCAATGCCAAGCCAATGCCAAAGTGATCCAAATCCAATGCTAATGCAATGCCAATGGGGGAAATCGTTTGTGGTTGGGTTCAAGAGGGATTCTTCTGTGGAGGATTTCGAATGGAATCCTTCCCTGAGGGAGTTCAATGTGAACCCGTCTTGTGGGATGCTTCTGTCGGAATCCTTCTCGTTGGGGGTTCAACAGGAATCATTCTGCGAAGGGAGGCGTTGGAACTCGCCAGCGCAATGCCAGCGCAATGCCATCGCAGTGCCAACGCAGTGCCATACCAATGCCAAAGCGGTCCCAACCCAATGCCAATGCACTGCCAATGGGGGAAATCCTTTGTGGTAGATTTCAATAGGAATCCTTATGTGGAGGGTTTCGCATGGATTCCTTTTGTGGAGGGTGTCAATGTGAACCGTTTTTGTGGAGGGTTTCAATCGGAGTCCTTTTTGTAAAAGGTTTCGATCGGCATCCTTCCGTGGAGGGTTCCATCAGGGCCCGCCAGCGCAATGCTTGCGAGCTGCAAGCACACTCGCAACGCACTGCCAAGCGCAATGCCAGCGCATTGCCAACGCGATGCCAAGCCATTGCCAAACCAACGGCAATGCAATGCCAATTGGGGACATCGTTTGTGGTCGGGTTCAATAAGAATCCTTATATTGAGGGTTTGGAATGGGATCCTTCTGTGAGGGAGTTCAATGTGAACCCTTCTTGTGGGATGTTTCTATCGGAATGCTTCTGGTGGGGGGCTCAGCAGGAATCATTCTGCGAAGGGAGGTGTTGGAACTCGCCAGCGCAATGCCGACGCAGTTTCAACGCAATGCCGCACCAATGCCAAAGCGATCCCAACCCAATGCCAATGCTCTGCCAATAGGGGGAAATCCTGTGTGGCAGATTTCAATAGGAATCCTTAGGTGGAGGGTTTCGCATGGAATCCTTCTGTGGATGGTGTCAATATGAACCGTTTTTGTGGAGGGTTTCAACAGGAGTCCTTCGTGTAGAAGGTTTAGATCGGAGTCCTTCTGTGGAGGGTTCCATTCGGACTCGCCAGCGCAATGCTTGCGAGATGCAAGCACGCTCGCAACGCACTGCCGAACGCAATGCCAACGCGATGCCAACGCGATGCCAAGCCATTGCCGAACCGATGCCAATGCAATGCAAATTGGGGAAATCGTGTGTGGTCGGGTTCAAGAAGAATCTTTCTATGGAGGGTTTCGAAAGCAATCCTTCCGTGAGGGAGTTCAATGTGAACTTTTCTTGTGGCATGCTTCAACCGGAATGCTTCTTGTGGGGGTTCAACAGGAATCTTTATGCGAAGGAATGTGTTGGAGCTCGCCAGCGCAATGCCAACGCAGTTTCAACGCAATGCAGCACCAATGCCAAAGCGATCCCAACCCAATGCCAATGCACTGCCAATGGGGGGAATCCTTTGTGGTAGATTTCGATAGGAATCCTTATGCGGAGGGTTTCGCATGGAATCCTTCTGTGGGAGGTGTCATTATGAACAGTTTTTTTGCGGAGGGTTTCAATAGGAGTCCTTCTTGTAGAAGGTTTAGATCGGAGTCCTCCTGTGGAGGGTTCCATGAGGACTCGTCAGCGCAATGCTTGCGAGATGCAAGCACGCTCGCAACGCACTGCCGAGCGCAATGCCAACGCAATGCCAATGCGATGCCAAACCATTGCCAAACCAGTGTCAAAGCAATGCCAATGGGGGGGCTCTTTCTTTCGAAGCATATCAAACTCAATCCTTCTGCGGGCGATTTCAATAGGAACCCATATGTGGAGGATTCCAGTAGGAATCATTCAGTGGAGGGTTTGGATAGGAATCCTTCTGTCGAGGATTTCACTCTGAATCCTTCTTGTGGGGGCGTTCACTAGGAATCTTTCTATGGGGGGCAGATGAGGCCACGTCGAGTTTTTCGCCGCCGACCCCCCTCAAAAAAAATAGATGATACATGTTATGTTTATTTCTTGTTTTTTGGGGGGAGGGAGGCCAGAAAAAAAAGGAGGAGGAGGAGGAGGAGGAGGAGGAAAGGGGGAGGCGGACGAAGAGGAGGACGCCACAGAGTACGCACACCACTGAAGCTTTCGCGCGCGAGCCCTGGAACCCCGAGGGCTCCACAATCCCCCCGTTCTCTCCTCCTCCTCCTCCTTCCTCCTCCTCCTCCCCCTCCTCCTCCTCCTCCTCCTCCTCCTCCTCCTCCGCCTCCTCCTCTTTCTCCTCCTCTCTCCTCTCCTCCCTCCTCCTCCTCTCCTCCTCCTCCTCCGCTCCTCCTCCTCCTCCTCCTCCTCCTCCTCTTCCGCAGCTCACCCACTGGACCCTCGGGTTGTGTTTTTCCTTGAGGCATCCCCTCCTCCACACCCGCCTTCTCCCCATTCTCTCGCACCCTCCCCCTTCCTCCATCCCCTCACCCCCGTCCCCCCTCGCCCCCGCCCTCCTTCGCTCTGGCCCGAGCTGGGTCCGCGCCCTCTGGACACCATATCCTGGCGCCCCGCCCCCTCCTTTTTCGGATTGTGCGCCCCCTCCTTTTCCCCCCCCCCCCCGTGTCTCCATCCCTCCCGCGCGGCACCCCCCTTGTCTCCCTCCCTCCCTCACCTGGCCCCCCCCTCTCTCACCCCTCCCTCCCCTCCTCTGCCCCCCCTTTCCGCCGCCCCCCCTCTCCCTCTGTCCGTCTCCCCCTGCCTCCTCACCCCGCCGCCCCTCCCCCCCTCACTTGCACCAGCACGGACTTCCAGCGGCCCAGTGCCGACCCAAAACACCTAGCGCGGACCTCCGACGATCAAACGCTTATGCCGCGTCCCGCCCCTGAAGTCTGAAGGCTCCTCTCCCCATCCCCTCCCTCCCTTCCTCGGGCGATCTCCCTCCCTCCCTCCCTCGGGCGATCCCCTGAAACCTGCATCCCTCCCTCCCTCGGGCGATCTCCCTCCCTCCCCTTCCTCCCTCCCTCCCCTTCCTCCGGCGATATCCCTCCCTCCCTCCCTCCCTCGGGCGACCTTCCTCCCTCCCTCCCTCCCTCGGGCGAGCTCTCTCGGGCGGCCCCCGTCGTCGCGGGACCTCGCGAAGGAGCCGTCCGACTCCGAAGGAGCCGTGCGTCGCCATCTCCATCTCTCGGCCCCCGACGCCGCTGCCCGCCGGCGCGGGCGGAGGAGGCATCCGCCCGACAGCGGTCCAAGATGACCAGCGCCGGCTTGCCCCCTCCTCCCTCCTCCTTCATCCTCCTGCTCCTCCCTTTTCCTCCTCCTCCTCCTCCTCCTCCTCCTCCTCCTCCTCCTCCACTGGCGCTGCGGCCTTCCGAGCGTTCGCAGGCGACCGTGCCGGCGCTTGTCAGCAGCAGGAAATCCATGCATTCATGTACTCCTCCTCCTCCTCCTCCTCCTCACACTCCTCCTCCTCCCCTCCTCCTCCTCCTCCTCCTCCTCCTCCTCCTCCTCCTGCTCCTCCTGCTGCTCCTCTCTCCTCCCCCTCCCCTCCTCCTCCTCTCCTCCTCCTCCTCCTCCTCCTTCTCCTCCTCCTCCTCTCCTCTTCTCCTCTTCCTCCTTCCTCCTCCTCCTCCTCCTCCTCCACCTCCTCCTACATCATCACACTCTCCTCCTCTCCTCCCTCCTCCTCCTCCCCTCCTCCTCCTCCCCGACCTCCTACCCCCTCCTGCTCCTCCTCTCCTCCTCCTTCCCTCCTCCGCCTCCTCCTCCTCGTCTTCCTCCTCCTTCTCCTCCTCCTCCTCCCTCTTCCTCCCCCTCCTCTCCTCCTCTCCTCCTCCTCCTCCTCCTCCTCCTCCTCCTCATCCGGCCGTCCTCCTCCTCCCTGCTCCTCCTGCTGCTCCTCCTCTCCTCCTTCCTCCTCCTCCTCTCCTTCCTCCTACTCCTCCTCCCCTGCTTCATCCTCTCCTCCTCCTCCTCGTCCTCCTCCTCCTCCTTCTCCTCCTCCGCCTCCTCCTACACTCCTCCTCCTCCTCCTCCTCCTCCTCCCCCTCCTACTCCTCCTTCGGCTGCTCGTCCTCCTCCTCCTCCTCCTGCCCCTCACTCCTCCTTCTCCCCTGCTGCTGGCTGCTTCTTCCTCCTCCTCCTGCGCCTCCTCCTCCTCCTCCTCCTCCTCCTCCTCCTCCTCATCATCATCAGCAGCAGCAGCAGCAGCAGCAGCAGCAGCATCTTCATCACCATTGTCACCCTCATCCTCCGCCTCATCATCACCACCGTCAACATAAACCTTAACATGTTCGACGTCGTATCATCATCATCATCATCATCATCATCATCATCATCATCATCATCATCATCATCATCATCATCATCATCATCATCAGCATCAGCATCAGCATCAGCATCAGCATCATCATCATCATCAGCAACAGCAACAGCAACAGCAACAGCAGCAGCAGCATCATCATCATCTTCATCCTCATCATCACCAGCATCATCATCATCATCAGCATCAGCAGCAGCATCATCATCAGCATCAGCATCGTCAGCATCACCATCACCGTCATCATCATCCTCATCATTATCATCAGCAACATCAACAGCATCATCAGCAGCAGCACCATCATCAGCATCAGCATCATCAACATCAGCATCATCAGCAGCATCATCAGCATCATCATCGTCATCATCGTCAACATCATCATTATCATCGTCGTCATCATCACCATCATCATTATCATCAACGTTAGCATCATCATCATCAGCACATATCAGCATCATCGTCAACATTATCAGAATCGTCACCATCATCCGCATCTCATCAGCATCATCATCAGTACCATCATCATCATCATCATCATCATCATCATCATCATCAGCATCATCATCATCATGATCATCATCAGCATCAGTGTCATCATCATCGGTATCACCAGTATCATCTCCGTGGTCATCATCGTCATCAGCAACGGCCTCAGCACCATCATCATCACCATCATCAGCAGCAACCTCATCATCAGCATCATCACCATCAACATCATCATCAGCAGCATCATCATCGTCATCGTCATCGTCATCATCATCGTGATCATCAGCATAAGCATCATCACGTGTGTCATTGCCAGTACCATTATCAGTAGCAGCACCAATGTCATTAGCAGTACCGTCATCCTTTCCATCACCACCAACCTACACATCGCGTCAACATCAGCATCAGCATCAGCAGCATCACCCGCATCATCAGCATTATTGCCATCGTCACCATCATCATCTCATAAAGTAATCATCATACTCCGCATCCTCTTCATCCTCATCATCAACATCAGCAGCAGCAGCAACATCATTATTACTCTTATCATCAACGCCAACCATCATCATCAGCATCATCAGCATCGTCATCAGCATCATCATCAACAGCAGCATCATCATCAGTACCCTTATCATTATGATCATGTGAATTAACATTAGTAGTGTCTGTAGCATCGTCGTGGTCGTCGCCCTCATCCTCCAAAGTTGTCCTACTCATCGCCAGTCCCTGCTCCTCCTCCTCCTCCTCATTCTCCTCACTCCCTCCTCCTTCCTCCTCCTCCTCCTCCTCCTCCTCCTCCTGCGCCTCCTCCTCCTCCTCCTCCTCCTCCACCCCCCTTCTCCCTCCTTCTTCCTCCCTTCTTCTCCTCCTCCTCCTCCTGCGCCTCCTCCTCCTCCTCCTCCTCCTTCTCCTCCTCCTCCTCCTCCTCCTCCCCATGGTTCGTCGCAGCGGCGGGCTACGTAGCGCAGGCCGCCAGTTAGGGCGGTCTGGATCTCGCGATCTTGCCCATGTCTCAGAGAAAGGGGAGCGACAGGGGGAGCGGGGGGGGGGGGGGAGATTGTGACAGGAATTGGGCGAAAGAGGAGAATGGGGAAGGGAAACGGGAGAGAGGAGGAGGGGGGACAGGCGGAGGCAGGGGGGAAGGGAGGGGAGAGATGAGAGACGAAGGCGAGGTCGGAAGGTAAAGGGAAGAAGGGGGGAGGGGAAGGAGCGGGAGAAGAGATGGACATCGGCGGCAGGATTGATGAGGCTCCGAGGAGGAGGAGGAGGAGGAGGAGGAGGAGGAGGAGGAGAAGGTGGAGGAGAAGAAAAGGCGGAGGAGGAGGAAGAGGAGGCGGAGGAAGAGGAGGAGGAGGAGAAGGAGAAGGAGGAGACTCTGGTCTTAGTCGCGAGGTAACCCGGACATGCAGAGACCACTCCCCTAATGCTTTGTTGTTGTTGTGCGAGTCTCTCTCTCTCTCTCTTTCTCTTTTTCTCTCTTCTCTCTCTCTTTCTCTCTCTCTCTCTCCCTCTCCCTCTCTCACGCACCACGCACGCGTCTTCAGAGCGTCCACGACGGCCCAAGAGGCCTCCCCAACAAAAATCGAACCGATATGACCCGCAGTGTGAGAGGTACCAGAGGGTTCCGTGGTGGGCCCAAGACGGCTCAAGAGGGCCCAATATAGCCCAAAAGGGCCCCCAGACGTGCCACGAGGGTCCCAGAACGGGTTTTCAAACAACCGCCGAGAGCCCCAACAATGCGCAATAGGGGGAGCTCTGAGAAGGTTCCGGGAGCTGGGCCAGCAGCTCAAGATCTTCCAGGCCTGCCGGGAGCCCAGCAGCCGCCGGATGGGCATCTGCCGGATGCCGGCTGGGTACACCTACCCATCCAGCGCCGGATGGGTATGTCGCCGGATGGGTATTTGAGCGCCTCCCCTCCCCCTCAGGGGTGCCGCCGGATGGGTATCTGCCGGGTGCCGGTTGGGTACCCCTAGTTATTTATCCAGCGCCGGATGGCTATCCCGCCGGCTTGGTACCCCTCCACAGCCCCCCCCCTTACCATGCCATCGCCTGGCGTACACTCTGTCGGAGGTCGCCCCTCCCGCCGCTCCTCTCCGCCGCGAACGTGCGCGGTCCTTGCGGCAGGAGGAGCAGTACTTGTAGGTCGCAGGTAGGTAGCAGCGCCGCTGCTGCAGTGGCGGATCGGTCCTCGGGGCCTCGGGCGCGTGCTCGTCTCTGGAGGGGGGCAAGTACACAGGCACAAAGGATCGTCGATCCCCAGGAGAAGATGCGGAACTACGCGAAGCGGGGGGAAGACGAAAGCCCTGAACAGATGAGAAAGTGTGGGGAATCCTGGGGTCTGTGTGCATTTATTTGTTTGTCCCTGGGCCGCTGCATCCTCTGGACTGTAAGAGGGCTCGAGGCCGCTGCAGTTTTGGCAACGTGTTTTTTGGCAACGGACTCGGAGTCGGCCAATGTGCCGGCAGCTTTCGGCCTCGACCGGCCGCGAGTTGATTGGCGGGCTTCCCAGGGGGGCCTCTATGACTGGAGCCCTTTGGCGGCTCTGACTTTCAGTATCGTTTAACCGATCCCCATCCCCATCCTATCCCCTTCGAGACCCCCACCAAATTACCCCCCAGTTGGGGATACACCCCTCGAAACCCGAAGGAAACGACCTATATCCCCATCTAGGGGGGTAAATCGGCCATTGGGGCCCAGGCCATGTCGCTGGGGATGGGGATCGGTTAAACGATACTCAGACTTGTCCGCGGTGTCGTGCCTGCGCAATGCTGACGGCGGCCTTACTGGGCCCTTCCTCCGAAACTGCTGCGCGCCGGCAAAGGGCGGGCGCTGGCGCAGACGGAACTTGAGACTTCCCTCTTCGCTTTTCTCCGCCTGTGCCTTCGCGGCGAATGTATGTCTCTTTAGCTTGCTCTGGTACTTCGATGGGCTCCCCGTTCCTCCCCTCGCCCTGTTTAGTAGAAGACCACTGGTTTGTACGCTTCTCTCAAGTGGGTTGCGCACCAACTCATCGCGAGTACAGCCTGTAATGCTGGGGACATGCTGGCGACAGAAACAAGTTTTAAAAGAGCAATGAGGAGTGTGAGGGGGTGGCAGGGGTAGCGTCGTGATGCGTTAGCCGGGAGAAATAACACGAGGGGAGGGGGGCGGGGGTAGGCAGCCCGGGCGTCAGATCTAATCGCTCCAAGTTTCGGCAATGTTCGGCCCAAGACGACCCAAGTCAGCCCCAAGAGGGCCCCAAGTGGGCCCAAGAGGTCCCAAGATACCTCCAAGACGGTCCGCAGCCACTTTGGCTCAAGCCAATTGGCTCAATATCCAAGCTGCCTCGTTGGCTATGTGCATCTGGTGCTGGTAATGGTACCCATTGTGCCTAGCATCTCCGTTGGCAACAGCCGACCAGCGCATGCTGCAGCCATTGCTCCCTCCTGCTCGCTCTGGAATTCCACGCTGCATCGAGCAGCATTCTTCGCTGCAGGAGCATTTGCCAGTGGCGGCGGGCGGCGAACCCTTCCGCGTGGTATGCCTAGCACACAGCGCAGGAGAAGAACCTTGATGGTCGCAAGATGCAGCAGCGCTGGCGATGATATTCTGCCAGGTTCGAGGGACACCAACAACCTACCCAAATGGCAAAACAAGGTCAGAATACAGCTGGCTATAATGTGCAGTGCCGTTTTCATGGCCTTCTGGGTGTTTGCAATCCCTGGCAGTCTCTGGATTGGCTCCTCCGACCAGCACGACGCTCTCGGCCGCGAGGCTTTCAAGAACTTGGGCATGGAACTCATTGTGCCAGCTTCCCTGGTGTACAAGTACGGCATCATTGGCCAGACGGTAGGCTGGACTCATGCGCTGCCCGGCGTTGTATGGTGTTTGCTTGCGCCGTTGCAGCTCAACTCCGCGGCGCGCGGAGCTCAAGACGGAGCTATCCATCGCTGGGGCGGACAATTGATGCTTGCGGCAGCCTCGGTATTGATGGTCGGATATGACACTGACTTCCGTGTGCAACGACTGGCTTTGCAGCTGGGCGAGAGGCGCGTGTTGGTGCGGCACCGGCACGCCCATTCGGGCTCCGCTTCGGAGCGCAGCAGGTTCAACGCCAGCCTCCTCACCGAGCCTGCCCGTCTCACCATCGACGTGGGCGACTTCAACGAGCGCCCGGTCCACTACGCCGGGGAGGAGCGGGTGGCGATTTTTCCTACGGAGCCTACATTCCGCCGCAACCCACATGTAGGGGAGTGACAGACCACCATCGATGGAGCGGTATTCGCTACCGCGCTTGCGGCTGCAGCCACAGCTACAGCTTTGGATCCTGTCGAGTATTCACAACATCGCCCTGTGTTGGTGGAAGCGGTTTTACCTCCTGAGTTTCACGAGAGCCTCCAGTGGGCCGTCTCCGAGCCTATGCGCATGGACGCTTGGACTACTACTGCCAAGGACGAGTTTGCAGACGCGCTCCCGTCCGACATCGATCAGGCGTGGGCTATCTGGGCCGACGCGGCTGGTGCTCCGGAGGCCCGCGTGCTACGTCAGGCCGACGGAGGCGGATGGTGTGCCGGGGCGCGAGCTCGAGAGCTCCACGGTCTATGGAGGACCTTCCGGCGCCAGCTCCACGACGGGCGGCCCGACGAGGCCGACAACACGTTGGGCATGATCACGTCCATCATCGACGACGCGAACAGCATGAGACTCAAATATTGGCGACAACGGGTGGGTACGCGAGGTGGCGCGGCCAAGTGGGTGAAGCACAGGCTGGACACGCTCTGCGAAGCTATCCTGCCCGCCTTCGGCGCCGAGGTCATGTCTCCACGCGAGCTGGCCCGGAAACTCAGTGGGGGCTCGCCAGGCGGTGGAACGCCAGCGTCTTCCAGATTACACACCTACCAGGACTTCGAGTTGATTTTCACCGTGTTCGCCTTGATCTTGGTCTTCTTCGTGAACGCCAGGTCCCTCCTGCACGCCTTGGGCGCCAGCGATTCGATTTATCGTTGCTGCCATCTGTGCCGGCATATCGCCCGCTCGGGCCTTGGTGTGCCGAACACATCCTGGAGTTTCTGCCCGACGGCGCGAGCGGCATCGAGGGCCAGTCTGTGGCTTGGCTGGAGAACCTGCACAAGGACTCCCTGGACCGCCTCGCCCTGCTCCTGACCGCGGCGGACGCGGGCAGGCTGCCTGGCTTCTGGACACAGGCTCGGGTTACTCTTATCCCGAAAGGGCCGGAGTCGCCCCCAGGCGACCGTCGGCCGCTCACTGTCTTACCCGTTACTTACAGATTATGGACGCGACGCCATACTGCCCATCTGACACAATGGCTGCTGGAGTGGAAACCAGCCGGCTTGGCAGGAGCAGTGCCTCGACATTCGTGCCCAGACGTATTATGGGAGTTGCAAGCAAAGCTGGCGCAGGCGCGCGTGGCGCAGACCGACCCAGCTTACGTGCTGTCCCTGGACCTCGAGAAGTGTTACGACCGGCTGGACTTGCACAACCTGCTGGAGCTGACCAACCACCTGGGCTTGGACATCTGCGGGCACGTCCTGCGGAACTACCAGAACCTATCCCGTATTCTGTTCGTTGATTACCAGCCAACGGACGTGGTGCTGCAGGGCGACAACCTCGTCGGCGTACCGCAGGGCTGTCCTATGGCGTGCTTTCTGTGCAACTTAACTTCAATCATGTGGCACTTGGCAGTGGAGCGGGTGGTGCCCACGGCGACGCTCTTCTCCTACCTCGACGACAGGTTCATTCTGGCTCATTCGTGGCAAGAACTCGCAGACGCTTTGGCAGCCACGCGCGAGCGAGATTGACCGTGCCATTGGCCCAGACTTGAACCTGCCGAAGTGTGCCCGCGGGGTGGTCACGGCCACAGGTACGCGCGCCCCCGAGTGCGGCAGTCCCGAGCTGCGAGTTATTCCATTACGGCGTACTTTCAGATATCTTGGGATTGACCCAGTCTTGGGCTCACCGGTGGCAGCGCCCGTCGCTGCTAGACGCCTGCAACAGTTTCGAAAACGAGTGGACGTCGTCAACATCTTACCACAGACGCAGCGCCGCGCTGGTGTCGCCGACGCCGTGGCGGCGCTCTGGTGTGACGGCGGCTATGTTTTACGAAGACTCAGATGTCGGACGCAGCGGCTTGGGCCGCCGTATCCTTGATGGGCAATGTACCGCCGGGCCGAGCGGGTTGGAGATCGCGCGACCTCACCCACCTGCTTGGGCCGGGCGCGCACCGAACGTACTTGACGTGCGCGGCTGTCTACACGGCTATCCGCATGTTCTACAGGGTCGTCCTGGCCAACATTGTACCTTTGAGTGTGTGGCGCTCTTTGTGGGCACAGCGACGACGTCACACATTTGGACCTTTCACTCTATTGGATCGAGCGTGTCGGGCGCTGGGCATTGAGTGGCGTACTGCCACGTCTTTCAAGAGCACCCACTACGCCTTCACTTTCAGCATTCGCCCCGAGCTGCTTGCCCAAGCTGACCGGCGCGATTATCCACGACTGCGCAAGGCTGCTCGGGTAGACGCTCGGCTTCACGACCTGCGTGTTTTCTTGCGACGCTGCCTGGCCGAGCGGGAGGCCGCCCGCCGGCCGAAGGACTTCGGCGGCCTGCACGAAGGTCTCTCCGAGGTGCGTGAGGCGCGAGAGCACATGTTCGGCGCGCAGCTGCACTACGGCGGCCCCGCGCTCACCACCGGCGGTATCTGGACCTCCCTGAGCAAGACCCGCATCCCGAACCACGACGGCGACGAGATCTGCGTCCGCTGCAAGGGCGCGGTCGAGACCACCATGCACCGTTTGTGGAGCTGCCCGTGCAATGCGGCCTCACGCGGCGTGCTTGATGCACGCGTACCTGGGAATACGTATCCTGACGGTCTTCCCCCCTGCCTGGCACGGTGCGGACTGGCCCCGCACTGTCTGGGAGCAGAAACGACGCCGTCCTTGCAGGAGGCGAAGTACATCTTGGAGTACCTGCTGCACGTGAACGCCATTGCTACTTTGGCTTGTGCCGCGGAGCGTCGCCAACAACCAGTTCTGCTCGAATTGGATCAGTGCCGTTCCCAACCATTGGAACATATATATCGCGCTGCTCTTCCACCTCTGCCCTGCATCAAGCAGCGGACGCCGCCTGCAGCAGGCGGCGGACCAGGGGGAGGACCGCCGGCAGGCCGGCGAGGGGACCAACTTCCTCAGCAGCCTGCCCCAGGAGATTTTCGAGCACACGAGGCCCTCGTACTTTCTTGCGATGGTTCGGCGACCGCTGGGCCAGATACAGACGTGTCTGGGTGGGGTTTTACTGTTGCCTCCTCCTCTTCTTCCTCGCTCCGGGACTACTGTGGGCCTACCATCCTGGACCCGAATGAGCCTGGATACATCGGCGCATATCATCATTCCAATAATGTTGGTGAACTGCCTGCTTTATTGTTCGCTTTGTCTTGGGTTCGTGATCATATTGCTTTGAGGCCATCTTCACAACCTGCCATCATCGAGTACGACTCGGAGTGCGCAGCCGGCGTGGCTCAGCGGCGCACCCGGGGGAGGACGAACCTTCGACTTGTTCTTTGTGTTCGTCATGTCTTTGATCAGGTTTCTTCTTATATTGTTTTCAGAAAAGTGGAAAGCCACACTGGGTAATTGTTGAACGAACGAGCTGATCATTTGGCCGATTGTGGCGCCAATGGGATCTTATGTGGCCCTGCTGATGTTCATCGCTGGGCCGGCCTTGCTGGCTAACCCGCATGGTTTTCGAGGACTGGCAGCCCCAGGTCAGTTTCCACTCATGCAGTTATAGACCAGAACAACTTTTATGCAGAAGTGGTGGACTTTGCCGGTTGCGGTGGAGGCGCGGCGCAGGCTTTCGACGAGTTAGACTCGAGACTGTTGGGGGGAAATCTGCCGCCCTTCAACGTGTGCCTTCAGCGTGCCATCGCTGCTTGGTTTGTCTTCACTGGCGCCCAGGTCGTCCTGACTGGGGCCCGCAGCCCCCGGGACGTCGGCGATCACCGCAAGTGGGCGCTGCGACACATCGCCGCGGGCGTCTGGGTGGCGTCGCAGCGCGTCGTTGTCTTCGCCGCGCGAGCCCTGCAGGGCGCCCTCTCCGGCGCAAGTGCGGCGGCCACGCCGGAGGCCCTGGGTGACGCCTTCTACTACAGTGTGTACTTCGCACTCGCCGTGTGTGTGTGTGCTCGTCGCCGAGCGTGAAGCCAGCGGCTGGACACGTGGCGGGCGTGAATCCAGGTGAGCGGGCCGCCAGCGCTGGCCCAGGCGCCAGTGCTGTGGCGGCAGTTCAGGTTGACCCAGGCTGCCGCGTTTCAAACACGTTTTTTCCTCCGCCGACGCTGTGGAACGAGAGCGTGTCAGACCCTCAGGGCGCGACGGCCGAATTACACCAGCACGTTGTCCGGTGTGTTCGCAGGTGTCCTGCCATCCCGTGTCAGGGGCAAACCGAATTGTGTGCGCATGCAAAAAGAATATACCTCCAAGACGGCGTCCGCGAGGTCCAAGAGGGTTCGAAGACGGCCCAAGCGCGTTCCGAAAGGGTTTAATCTGGTGTCAAGTCAGCCCAAAAGGCCCCAAGACGCTCCAAGAGGCCCCCAAAGGGGACCCCCAAGAGGCATAACTCGCCCCATTACCTCAGGGAAACGCACATTTTCAGCACATTCGCTTCTTTGGCTTTCCCAGCGTCCAAAACGGTCCAGGAGGCCCCCAAGACCGCCCCAAGACGGCCCTAGAGGCCCCCAAGACGGCCCAAGTGGGCGTCAAGATGGCCCGAGAGAGCCCGAAGACGGTCCAAGAGAGGTCCCTGAGGGCCCCCAACAGAAGTTCCCAAGAGACACAGGAGGTCCCCAAAGGGACCCAGGAGGGCCCCAGAGGGCCCCAAGACGGCCCAAGCCCGCCAAGATGGCCCAAGAGGGTCCCCGGACGGCCCAAAGGGCCCCGAAACAGCCCAAAAGAGCGCCAAACGGACCCGCAGGAAGGTCCGGAAGTGCAATCTTCACTCATTTTCGCAAGGTATGTCGTGCAGAAGCTTTAACACCAACAGGGCTCCACGACACTAAGCCAGCGACCTCGCGACCTCACAAAATAAACGCGCTTTCCGTCCCCATGCCCAGCAGGTGACGGAAGGAGAGGAGGACCAAGCGTTGATGGCCGAACCCCTCCAGACGGCCCCAGAGACGCCCAACACCGCCCAAGAAGCGCCCAAGACGGCCCAAGATACCCCCAAGAGGGGTCCAAGAGGGATCCAAATGGCCCGAGAGCGCTCCAAGGGACCCCGAGACCGTCCAAGACCGTTCCGAGACGGCCTAAGATAGCTCAAGGCAGTCCGAGCGGGCCCCGAGACGCTCCCAGAGGGCTCCAAGAGGCTTCCCCAAAGGGCTCCAAAAGGCAAACGTCACTGATTTTCAATGGTTGTTCAAGGTTTTTCGGGTTCTCTTCTTCTCGGGCCAAGAGCGGCCCAAAACGGCCCAAGAGGCTCCCAGAAGGGGTCGAAAACGGCCCAGGAGGGCCCCAAAACGGCCCAAGAAGGCCTCAAGACGGCCCAAAGAAAGCCCCAAGAGGGCCCCAAGACGGCCCCCAAGAGGCCCACAAGATAGCCCCAAGACGGCCAATGGCCTCCAAGACACCCCAAGAGGGCTCCAAGAGGGCTTCAAAACGGCCCCAAGAGAGCCCCAGGAGTCCCCAAAGAGGCTCTCAAGAGGCCTCCCCAAGACAGCCCCAAAACGGCCACGGGCCCCCAAGACGCCCCACGGACGGCCCAAAAAGGGCCCCGGGCCCCAAGACGGCCCGGAAAGGGCTTCGAGACGGCCCAAAAGGGCACCCAAAGGAAGGACGCCTGGACAGACAAGATCATATCGTCGGACATTCGGGCTCCTTCGCCCCAAGCGGACGTCTTACCGACAACGGCCGGCCCTTTACCGGCCGGCCTGGCCCCGAGTAGAAGTGCCGCAGCGTGGCCGCGGGATGCGGCGCCTGCGTGTGCGGGGGGGCCCTCTTCCTCCTTCCTCCCTCTCCCTCCTTCCTCCTTCTTCCCCCTTCCTCCCTCCTCTCCTCCCTCCTTCGCACGACGGCATAACATTTGATGTAGCGCCAGACTGCGTCCAAACAGTCCTTCCTCCTCCCCCTCCTCCGCCTCCTCCCCCTCCTCCTCCTCCTCCTCCTCCTCCTCCTCCTCCTCCTCCTCATTCTCCTCCTCCTCCTCCTCCTCCTCCTCCTCCTCCTCCTTCCTCCTCCTCCTCCTCCTCCTCCTCCTCCTCCTCCTCCTCTCCTTCTCCTCCTCCCTCTCTTCCTCCCCTCGTCCTCCTCCTCCTCCTCCTCCTCCTCCTCCTCCTCCTCCTCCTCCTCCTCCTCCTCCTCCTAAGGCAAGCACGCCAGGGCGCGTGCTCCGCACGATCCGGTCTGGCGGTGGCGGCAGATTCACGCGACGGCGGAAAGGCGCGGCGTACGCGTGCCGACGGCGGGGTGGGTGCGGGCCCACTGCGAGTTGGAGGACGCGGTGCTGGCCGACGTCACGGCCTTTCGCTGCGTAGGCAATTGTTGGGCCGATGCTCTCGCCAAGATGGGCTCGGCCAGCATCATTCATGGTGTCGGGGGTGCACGTGCGGGCCTGCGAGCTTTAGCTGCGGGAGGCTCGGGAGGCCATGCGACACGTGGCCTGCGCGGCGGAGCGAGCAGTGCGGCTCTCTGCTGGCGGTTCGGCTGAGGTCCCGCAGCAGGTTACCAATGCGAGCTGAGCGGGCGAAAAGGTGCTTGAGCTGAGCATCGTGACCCACGACCTGGTGCAGCTCACCAACGGCGTGCTGAAGCTGACGTGCGTGGTATGCTACCGTTACGCGGCCACTAAGGCCTCGCTCCAGACACTGTGCTGTTCGCCGTGCGAGCCGACGACGGTGAGCGCATTCCACGTCACGGAGAAGGCGGGTTTCGCAGTCTGGTGCGCGGTCTGCGGCGCTCGGTCCAGCGAATCGAATCGTCCCTCGCCCAAGTTCAGGGATCGGTGCCACGGCCCATCCAAGCGCCCCAAAGTTCGGAGGGAGGGGATGGACGCAGTGCCACCGCCGTCGTCGCCGTCGTGGTAGCCGTCGTCGCCGTCGTCGTCGTCGTCGTCGTGGCCGCCGTCGTCGTGGTAGCCGTCGTGGTCGCCGTCGCCGCGGAGAGCGGTCGGGGGTCGACGGCCGGGGGTCGTGGTGCGCAGATTTTCGGATCCGCTGCCTCCAGGGCCTCGGACCTCTGGGGCTCTCCTCCGTCGTCGTCGGCCTCGTCGTCGTCGGCCTTCCTCTCCGCACCCTCCGTCCTCCTCCCCCTGGGGACAGGAGCAAGGGCTCCCACGAGGGCGCGAAGTTATTCGCGCTTCGCGGGCCTCGTTCCTCCTCCCCCTCCTCCTCGTCCTCCTCTTCTCCCTTTGGGGGGGCGGCGCGAGAGCGCGAAGTTCTTCGCGCTTCGCGCAGCGCGAAGCGCGAAGTTGGGAGCCCTGGAGGAGGGACCCACGGGGCCTCAGGGCCTCTGGCCTGGATGAGGGTGGATCGTTCAAGCGAAAAGACGCCCGTTCGAGCGAAGAGGTAATCCGTTCGAGCAGCAGAACAGCAGAGAGCAGCAGAACAGCAGAGAGCAGCAGAACAGCAGAGAGCAGCAGAACAGCAGAGAGCACAGAGCAGCAGAGAGCACAGAGCAGCAGAGAGCACAGAGCAGCAGAGAGCACAGAGCAGCAGAGAGCACAGAGCAGCAGAGCAACAGAGAGCACAGAGCAGCAGAGAGCACAGAGCAGCAGAGAGCAGCAGAGCAGCAGAGAGCACAGAACAGCAGAGAGCACAGAGCAGCAGAGAGCACAGAGCAGCAGAGAGCAGCAGAGCAGCAGAGAGCACAGAACAGCAGAGAGCACAGAGCAGCAGAGAGCACAGAGCAGCAGAGAGCACAGAGCAGCAGAGAGCACAAATCAGCAGAGCAGCAGAGAGCGCAGAGCCGGGAACCATGATTTCGGGCTTTTCCAGCCTCGATATCTCCAAAATCATGGTTCCCGCCATCCTCTGGGCCGCCGTTGGTCCCAGGGGCGCCAGACAGAGCCGGGAACCATGATTTCTGGCTTTTCCAGCCTCGATCTCTCCAAAATCATGGTTCCCGCCATCCTCTGGGCCGCCGTGGGTCCCAGGAGCGCTAGACAGAGCCGGGAATTCTCATTTCGAGCTTTTCCAGCCTCGATCTCTCCAAAATCATGGTTCCCGCTCCGCCATCCTCTGGGCCGCCGTGGGTCCCAGGGGCGCCAGACAGAGCCGGGAACCATGATTTTGGGCTTTTTTAGCCTCGATCTCTCCAAAATCATGGTTCCCGCCATCCTCTGGGCTGCCGCGGGTCCCTGGGGCGCCAGACAGAGCCGGGAACCGGGAATCTGAGATTTTCCAGCCTCGATCTCTCCAAAATCATGGTTCCCGCCATCCTCTGGGCCGCCGTGGGTCCCAGGG